>JAOXJP010030747.1:0-16843 GCA_025762735.1 Platanus orientalis | reverse complement strand
ATTCACCTTCAAACATTGTGTGTTATACCTACTTTAGCAAAGACTGGGTTGCTATCACCTGGGCAAGGCACAACACCTTATCCTACGGGATCCCACCCTAGCTTTTGGAGAGAGTCAAAAAAATTCTCCCTTACACATCCCCTTGCCCTAACAAAGTTTAAGTGGGACAAAAATATTGTCATGGATTGATCCGTAGCCTATGTAGCCATCGCTTTATGGACGCATAGCACTAACCCTCTAAGGTCCCATAGCTTTTCTAGAGAGAACTCCCAAAATTTCTCCGTGAGTCCTATAAAATACAATGTTCGCCTAAGTGGGATGAAGGCAATGTTGTAGATCGATCCTGCTATCTATCATGATGGATGCAAAGCTACACATGTCTTCGGAAGTGATATTTAGTGCATATGTACCATGATTGATGTAAAACTGAGCAGTGTTCAATCATGACTACATAAATATTCCATAGCTTTTCTAGGGAGAGCTTCATTAACATCCCTCATTGATTCCCATTAAAACTCTCAAGGACAGTCACAAAAAAACGTCTGAGCAATCAACTTCACAAATGAATCAATGATTACTCAACATAGCAAATGCAAAACATGTCAATCTATAAACCTCATAAGCAACTTCAAACAAATCATACCAGTTGAATCATTTAAGCTAGCCAGGAACAAATACAAGTGCATAAGTTATCTAACTAGTTAAAGTGTTTACAGCTTTTGCATGATCTATTTTTCACAGTGTTTTCCACAATGTTTTTAAGCAGTTGCGCCCAATGTCGATGACTTACATGTCTCCCA
Organism: Platanus orientalis; assembly: GCA_025762735.1. Classification (NCBI taxonomy): domain Eukaryota; kingdom Viridiplantae; phylum Streptophyta; class Magnoliopsida; order Proteales; family Platanaceae; genus Platanus; species Platanus orientalis. The sequence goes on along the minus strand of JAOXJP010030747.1, from coordinate 16,043 downwards.
ATGTAGTGGATATGCTAATTGTAACACCCGAGGAGCTAGAGAAAATGTCGATTGCTTGTGCATAACTCATGGATAGCCTATGTTTTCAAAACTAAGAAAGTCCCTCTATCAGTGAAAACCCAATTTTGAAAATTAGAATGAAGGAATTTACAAAATGCCAGAAGAATCTACTTTTGACCCAAGAAGGTATTTCAAAAGCAAACTCATTTCAAAACCTTGATCCAAAGTCAAGGACAAGTTCAGCCCATCAGTACTTCCAAGCCAAAACTGATCTATATTTAAAAAACCACCTACCCAATATCCCTGAGTTCATACAAGGAAGAAACATGGTCTCTCCCAAGTTAAAATTAGGGCACTTCCTTCATTGCTACATGTGGCGAAGCCACACATACCAAAGAGGGGCATTTGTCAGAACCCAAATTTTGACTCAGGTCATGTGATCGCATAAGGACAGTATAATAGATTTAGGCATCAAGACTCTAAGCACCCTTGGCTTAGGAAGAGCAAACCTAGACTCTAGGAGGTTAGGCATTCCTAAAGAGGTCTTCCCTGGATGCCCCAGTCACAAATGAATCAGTCAAAGCACCCTGTTACAACCCAAAATGCACCATTTTAGGACAAACCCTAATCTCTCATAAAAGCATCAATAGGACTTTGAGGGTCCACATTTAAGAACCCCATCCATGTCATTAGCAAGTTTTTTACCTCATGTAAGCCTTTCTCTAGCAAAGCATCACAGATGAAAAAATTACCATTTTACCATTTTGCCTTTAAAAGCTCAATACTCACTATCTACCATCCAAATCACTGAATTTCTCCTACCTACATAAGCCTTCTTGTCATGAAGCATCACAGGTGAAGAATTCTCATTTTCACTTTTTTCGACCTGTGGACAAAAAATTACCATTTTACCCTTTTCACTTAAGGAACCTACCCCTGAACCCTCAAAGGATCCCTAGAGCCTCTCTCGTTGTCCGAATGGTGTAATTTCAGATCCTATGCATCCCTGAGTCTCCTTACTCTAAGGATCTCATCATAGAACATACATTGGTTGAGACTGGCAACAACTAATTTCTCAATCTATGACAACTCGGACCAAGAAATGACTCTTCTAGAAGCTCTTATAGATTCATCCGACCTTTGAATCCAAAATGGTTAGTCTCCATATCTTGGCCCCGGCCTTAGCTTCAAATCTTCAAGTCTAAGAAGAGGATTTCAAAATTCTAAACTTTTGTGAAATCTTAGATTTTTCCTAAGAGGTCAAAAAGCTATTTTTCTGTATTTCGCTTATTTGGAGCCAGAATATTCTCTAGATCTCCAAATTAGGATTAGTCGATGCCCATCTCTCCATAATCGCGAGACCTTCGAAAAGATGTTTAAGGACCAGGAACTTTCGTGAAACTTATCTGTCAAGATTCCCTCAAATACTCTAAAAAGTGCAATAAATCAAGTATACAAATTAGGCACTCAATTGGCTCTCAGGAGTTCATCTGAAATCAAAAATTTAGTTAGTCAATGGCCATCCCACTATAAATTCAGAGCCTTAAAACTATCAGATTTACACTAATTTACAGAAAATCCAAGGCCTAGGTAGCATTTCTGCCCAAACCCAGAAAAGGTGCTTTTCATCTGTATTTGGGCCGCAAAATGCCCTTAAAAGTTCCTCTAGACTCAGGATGCAGCAAAGTCAGAGCCATTTTCTTAATTTCACCCTTTCCCTCAAAAAAGCATTTCACAAACTTTGGTTCAAAAAATGTCCAGTCATTCAATTCCACTTGGCTTCAGGCAGTTACAAAAACCCAATATCTCAAAGCGACCCTGCTTTAAAACTCTCTCAACAGCTACCCAGGAATCCAACAGGCAATCTGTCAGCTCTTGTAGGTCAAGGACTCTTTAAGCTTTGAATCCTCCAGATATGGCCTATGACAACATTTTACAGAAGAAGCAGTAGCATTTTCTGTCCAATTTTGTCAAATCGTTTAAAACATGATTTTTGACCTAATTTCCTACTCAGGTACCATAAGCTCGCGTAGTCAGAAGCTGTGAATCACCTAGACCTAGGGTCATCTATCCCTGGGAGATTCTCAAACCAATTTTACCATCTTACCTTTTTAAAATGCATCTGAGAGCTTTTTAGGTTGAAAAACCCTAATTTCACCCCATTACCCTTTGCGTAATTTGGTTCTGACTAGACTAGTGTGACTGAAGCATCTGTAACCTCTGGAAATGAAAATGATTGGTTCAACTTCCGAGCTCGAGAGCTCACGAAGAGTGACGGCAGAGAAAGGGTTCCAAAAGATAAAAAAGTATCATTAGTCATCAAATGAGCTAAAGTTGAGATATTTAGCATTAAAAGCATTCACACCTTAAAGCCATTTTTAGCATCCCTTGGATTGGCATTTTTTCATATGATTTTTCACCCTCCTTCCTTGGATTAGAACCTTGAATTTCAAATCCCTAGAGAGCCCATCACACCCCCCCAATTAGGCATCCCATGCATTCCCCTTGAACATTGTAACCAATAGGGTTTTGCTGGAAGGCATCCCCCATGTCTCCCATGCACTTCACCCATCCATGCTCAATAACACACCTCTAATCTCACCCTCCATTTAATTAAAACAACTCAAATCCATCCCTTCATCTAGCCACCTCGCCTATCCACGTCCCTTAGCCCAAATCAATCCTAGCCCTCCACCAAGATTCAATCATAGCCCTCCACCTATTTTAGGATAGACATCATCCTAGCCCTCCATCTAGCAAATCCCAAGCTCAATCCCCACCATCCATTGTACCAATTTGGGGCTATAAATAGCCCAAAATTTGTGCAGCCCTAGGTTGGCAACAAAAACCTTAATTTGCTAAGAGAAAGAGAGGAAGAAGAAGAGAAGTGAATGTTTTCATCAACCCTAGGCAAGGTAAGCCTAAACCCAAGTTCAATTTACCCCCTCTTCAATATATATAAAATTTACATGTTGTTATGCTGTCCAATTCATGTTAGAGAATTGCTCAAACTCAAGTTACACAGTAGAGGCTGTTGAGCCTCTACCTACTTTCATTTTTTACTAGTTTGGATGCTGATTTTATTATGAATTTTGTAGAGGGTTTCTTGATCCCAAATTTGTGTATATTAGACTAGACATACATGCTAGCTTCTATATTTAATTTCGTGATTTTAGGAGCTGTGGAAGGCCTCAAGATGGCCTCCTAAACAAACCCCAAAATCTAGGTCTTTTGAAACCTGAATGAGCTGAATATTTGGAGATTTTTTTTTGAATTTTGTGTGCATGATATGAAGTCCAATTTTTTATATGATGTTCATATATATATACTGCCTACTAGTATGCATAATTATAGAATTTTCTAATACCCCTAAGGGGTCTAAATGACCGAAATAAGTTTGCTGAATTTTGGGTCTAAGCCTAATGCTTAAAAATCAGGCTTTGGAAAAGTAGACATATAAAAAATCAGGTGTTAGAAAAACACAAGTGTGGGCCTCAATTTTTCATACAACGGGTAAATCCCTTTGAAAAGAGTCTTACCTATCGCAAAAAAAATCCCACGTGACTTGGAGTCGCCACCAGTTTTTTTAATGATGTGGCTAGACATCAGTTTTGAAGTTTGAAATGTCTGACTCCACAGTTAAATTGGTTAATTCCCAAAGATTCTAAGGCAAGTTGTTTGTTTATGAGTTGGGGAAGGTGTTAGGCACCCCACCTCCTTTGCTTTCGCGGTTACCTATTCTAAGCTTAATGGTCAACTTGATTTATCATCTATTCATCTCACTTATTGCCTTTTATTTTATTTTATTGAGATTAGGCTGGGAATCCACATGCCATTTAGCGAAAATTTTGACAGTATAACAGCTGTAATATGAACCCCCTAGGGATGAATAGTGATCTCCATGTCACTTCTTCAATAACCTGATAGTCTGCATATCCAAAAAAACATTCCAAATATATCCATACATCCACAACATCATCACTGTCCACCCTACAGCTCCTTATCCATCCACCATTTACATCCATCATATACTCATATATATACAATTTAGACTAAGTGAATTAAGTTATCTAAATATAATACATAATCCAAAGTCCCCAAGTATCTAGCATAATGTCACTAATCAAATGAACCAGTTATTCTAGGTAGATTGATATACTATTTACCCTTTTGCATTAAACTTCACAACTAGAGCAGCTACACCCCCATTTTACAACTATGGTCTTTGAATATCTCCTGCACATAAAATGGTTTGAAAGTAACTAATCTTTTTATTAAGGGAATGAAAATAAATAAATGGGATTAAGTTGAGAAGTGTACCTTTTTGATGCTATACCATGTAGCTAAGAAGACCATGAGAGGTTAGTGCAATTAAAGGATGTTTATTCCTCACATAAACTATAAGCTAAGATTAGGAAGTCTTCCTAAAACAAATGGCATTACTCAACAATATACACTTCAAATACAAAGCATTCCAAAAAGTAAAGTTCAATAGAGTGGCCAAGATCATGTCATATGTGTACATATTAAAAAAAATGCAAATACACCAAGAGGTAAGTTGAAACCACTATTTGAAACACTCAAACTTATGTTACGTAACCAAAATTTTTACAATAAAAAAATTAACAAAAAGGAGCCTAATTAGAATTCAAATGAAGTTAATAATAATGTAAACAAAGAAACAAGAACAAGATAAGAAAAAGTCAACCTTTGCAATAATAATCAAAGACATATCTACAGAAGGACCTAGATAACGTTCAACTTGAAGTGTAACCAGCCGCAATGAATAAAGGCTGATTTATAATGGTGATCATAAACAAATTTGTTCCATTTTTACATAATTAACTAAAAAAGGCAAACAACATGCTAAGAAATCAGAGACTTCTCATTGGCAATACATATATGCAATAAAGAGCAATCAGCTCTATGGTAGATTACATAGAAAAGAAAGATACATATATATCACCATTGTATTCTTAATAAAAAGAACATGCCTATAAGCCAAGAGTAAATAAAGTAAGGCAGATCCAACCTATAGAGAATCTCTAAGTCCATAGAGTAGAGTATTTTAAATAACAACTAGTTGATGAACTGATTTTGATTTGGATTCTAATGGACCATCAACATCTAAAAAATTGATTATAAGCAACAAACAAGTAATTAAGCAAAAATCCAACATGTGATGTATGTCAAAACATGGATTGATGCACATCTATCCTAATAAAAGACTCATGGAGTCCTTAAAAAACAAAGCCCAAAAACATTGGGGAATCAATGACCTTTGCTCCGGTCGTGTAAAACCCCTCTGTACCTAGCCCTATTTGGGCTTGAACCACCTGAAACCAAAGCTATCTGATTGGCAAATCTTATTACCGATGACATAAACCTCCTCAAAATTCCGGTCAACCCTTCATGGCATGCCCAAATTACGTCAATCCCATGAACCGAGTCATGTCTTTCTTGAACTCGGTCTTAACATGATTACTGCAGTAATCTATGCAAAGTCTTATGCAGCTTCACCAAGTATAAGAACACAGAAATTCAGACAAAATAGATAGGTAGTCAGAGCTACAGACAAATCTGAAAACCCATTAGCTAATAAAAGATCGTTAAAAAACAAAGAGAAATAAATGCAATCATCTAGAGTGTTAAAAAAAAAACAGCACTTGATAAGACAAGTCCATACATTTTTTCACTTCCATATTCCTTTGCAAACTCAATAAGAAGACCCATCAAGAATGAACTTAGATACCCACCCATTTGATCTTTTAGATGGTAAAAGGGGACTAACTGAGAGATCCAAGTAGCCTTTCTAGAAAAGTCCTTTACAAGACAAGTTTCTAGATCTACAACTTCTATCCACTACATCCCAGGCAAGCTAATGACATGATAATGGATTGAAGCAACTTATAATACTTGATCTCATCTAACATTTTCTGATATAACCAATAGATAATAAACAAAGCTCTATTGCAGAAAAATAACTAACAATAATAATACATAAAAAAATAATAAAATTGCATGAGCTAAACAGAGACCACTACACGAATCAAACCAAAAAAAAGAAAACCCCACGACATGAATCAAATAAATAAAATAAAGAGGAAGGATGTCACCTCCCATGATGTAGCACTAGTATGACGAATCCCTTAACCTGGGCAGTAATCCTCATTTCGACGAAAATGTCTAAAGAAAGACGGAGGGAGAAAAGAGGTGGATGGTGCAGAGAGGCATGCAGAGCTGTCTAGGGTTACCCTTGATCTTCAAGCTAAAAACCCCTGGCGCTTTTGCCTCTTTAGATTTTATAGAGAGGGAGGAAATGGGGTCTTCGAGGCACGATCTCTGGTCACCCTCGACTCAGCTAGGGGGTAGGTGTAAGCAAGGGCTCTGTCCTATAAAGATGAGGGTGACAGGTCATGCGGGGCGTGGAAGCATGGAGGTAGAGAGAGGGAGACGTGGCTAGTATGGCAAGAGTGAGGAAGGGGTTTGGGGTAGGGCAATGGCAGAGAGAGAAAGAGAGAGCAGAGGAGAGATTGCGTGAGGGAGGGGGAAATATGAGTAGAGAGAGTAGAGAAGAGAGGGGAAGAGAGAGAAAGCAGTAAAGGAAAAAAGAGAAAGGGAGAAAAGAGAGGAAAGAGGAAAAAAAGGAAAAGAAAGAAAGAAAAGAAGGAAAGAAGAAAAGAAAGAAAGAAAGAACGAAAAGAAAGAAAAAAAAGGAAAGGAAAGAGAAAAAAAGGAAAAGGGAAAAAAAGGAAAAAGGAAAAACGAAAAAAAGAAAAAAAAAGAAAAAAAGAAAAAAAGAGAGAAAAAAAGAAAGAAAAAAAAGAAAAAAAAGAAAAGAAAAGAAAAGAAAGAAAAGAAAAGGAATGAAAGGAAGAAAAGAGAAAAAAAAGAAAAAAAAGAGAAAAAGAAAAAGAAGAAGAATAAAAAAATAAAAAATAGATAAATAAAAAGAAAAGGAAAAATAAGGGATATTGGGTGGATTTGATCGATCGAAATTGGTTAGATTATGAGAAAAGGCTGGGGATTACTTTATTCGTCTGCTAACTCGAAGAGAAGCGCCGTAAATTGGGGACCGCACCAAAATTTAGTGTTTACAATAAGCTTATCATATTTGGTTAGAAATATCTCTCTCAGCTTTCTAAACTAACTGACCAAGCTCAAATTAGAATTTTATGTAGAGAAATATGCCCTCCGGAGTACAGACTGTCTAAACCCAATGCCTGAATTTTAATCTGTTAAAATTTAGGTGTTGACCATAAAAGTAGGCATCAAGTTCACAATCAGGCATTATATGAACATAGGCTCATATATGGTTGGAAAGATCTCTCTCGCAGCTTTCCAAATTGACCAACCACACTCAAATTGGAATTTTTTGGAGAGAGATATGCCCTTCAGAGTACAGATTGTCCAAACCCAATGCCTGAATTTTAATTTATTAAAATTCATGTATTGACTGCAAAAGTAGGCATCAAGTTCACAATCAGGCATCAAACAAACATAGGCTTATCATATATGGTTGAAAAAATCTCTCTTAGCTTTCTAAATTGATCGACCATGCTCAAATTAGAATTTTGTGGAGAGAGATATGCCCTCCGGAGTACAGACTGTCTAAACCCAATGCCTGAATTTTAACAAATTAAAATTTAGGCATTGACAGCAAAAGTAGGCATCAGGTTTACAATCAGGCATTAGAAAAACATAAACTTATCATATATAGTTGGAAATATCTCTCTTAGTTTTTCAAATTGATCAACCACGCTTAAATTAGAATTTTGTGGAGAGATATGCCCTTCGAAGTGCAGATTATCCAAACTGAACTCCTGAATTTTAACAGATTAAAATTTAAACGTTGACATAAAAAGTAAGCGTTGGAGAAATTTAGGCGTTGGGATCTGGGACCTACCCTAATGAGCCATAACCTTCTCTAAAGCCTATATATAGGCAAATGACATCTTAAAATTCATCCATGTGCTTAGGCACCTTTGTGGGCCCTGTTTTCATCTCAATGCCTGAATTTTTATTTAGGCGTTGAGAGGAATTTTAGGCGTTAGGATGAATTTTGGGCATTAGACTTGTGAAAGACAGATGAAACCCAGTTTCAAACCGTTTCATTTCATAGACATAATCTAGGAATCTCTTCATTACAAATGCCTCTTTCAGCTTTCCTAACAATCATAGTAAGGTTGACTATACGCTTGTGATTTTCAAGTGTATCAGATACCTGAACTTTACCTGGGAGACAACGCCTGGATCGTGGTTGCTATGTTAGTGCGATCAGGTCAAGTAAACCTACCTAATCACTATTTTTCAACTTATCCCAACCTCTTATGATCTTCACCTTACCTTAGGGTCACGTCACAATGGTTCGTGACCTGAAGACCTTAGGACTTGGCTATAGCCCAATTAGGTTATTAAAAGCATACATATTGGTTTAACATAGTCCTGACCCCCATTTCACTAACTTGTGAATATTTTATAGCAGCATAGAGTACTCTATAAGTATACAAATAAGCTAAAATGGATCTACCTTAAATCACTCTTACAGTCAGACATACTTGAATACCGAGATTGGTACACACAACAAACCCCTAAAACTACATGCAGTTTGATCCCAACAAAGCCTTAGGAACACCTAAACCAAAAGATTGGGTATATAGATAGCTCGAGACTATGTCTCAGGTGCAACTGCAATGATCACACCACGAGAGTAGTCCAAGATCAATAACTGTACATTTAACAAGCATGAACTTTAGCATAATTCAAAACATGTATGAATGAGAGAACCTGCCTTAAAAAGGTGGGTATTTGGAGTGCCTAACACTTTTCCCAAATGAAACTAAACAACTTACCCTTTATCTTAGGAAAATAGACCAGTATTAGGAGTTGAACCCCTAGACCTTTGGGTCTAGACTTCTCCTCTTCCTCGAAGAGGATAACCAACCTCTAACTTTGTCAGTTAACCCCAAGTTGGTGGTGACTCCAAGTAAAGCCTAACCCTCCTGTAAGAGGGTTAGCAAACTTCACGCACCGGCATCACGCACTAAAGAGTGGGCCCAGAAACCACGGGAGGGACAGGTGAATGCAAACCCCTCCCAAACGCCAATGTCCAAGTAAAGCTTTTTTTTTTTGCTTTTTTTTTTCTGTTTCTCTCTCTTTGTGAAGAGGTTTCCCTTGATAGTGACTACCGCAATAGGAGAGGCTTGATGAAGGCTTTCTATGAAAATTGGTCTATTCTTCAAGAATAAAATGATAGTGATGAATATTTGAAAATGTTGACTTGTACATGTGAGTACCTTTCAATTTATATATGAGATGGGTTAGAAAAATGGAGTGGGTCTATCGTTCTGATATATTGAAGTTGCGTAGTTGAGGTAATAGCAATTGATGTTATGGTTGGATGTTTTGGAAGTGAGTCAAGATTTGCTAAGGGTCGTTGAACAATCAAGAAAGTTGTGGTTTAGAAAAAAAAGCCTCTGGCTCAAAATGGTTGACTAATGATAAGCTTTAAATGGGTTATTTCGAGAATTCTAATCGGCCAAAATGGCCTTTCTTCATTTCAATGAACAATTGAGATTATACTTGACATGGGTTTGATGCACAAAGAATATTGTGTTTAAGAGTATTAGGAGCATGTTGTCGATTACAGAAGTGGATCATTAAGCACATTGTTAGCTGTTGGAGTAGAGTTGCCTTGCACATTTTTGACTGCCAGAGTAGGCGTACATCATTGGCTGCTATAGTAGAGCAATGATGGATCATTGTTGATTGTCAGAGTTCTTCATGAAGGGAAGATGCTTGACTGGACAATTTTCCTTTCTTTTTCCATTTTTTGCCCCTAAGGTCCTCTCGGGTTTTTCCCTTATTTAACGGGTTCTTTTGGGAGGATTTTTAGACATTTAGCCATTTACTAGTAGTTAGTAAGGATCCCTCTAGGTTTTGGGAAAGCATTTTGAAAATATGTACATGCAATATGCAAATCATGTGTACGAAGTGAAGAAAAACTTTTGAAGAAGCGAAAATCTATGGAGCATCCCATTTTGTAAAATCAGTGCCCCTAAAGGCAAAAGCATTGCATACATTACAAGAAAGTTATGAGTTAAAATTTTTGAAATCTGTTCATCCAGAGGGAATCTAGAAGTTGAAAAAATACATGGTGCAAGAAATCATGCATGAATTTTAAAATTGTGTAGTTTGCAAACATGAAGTTTTACAAAGTTACAAAACAATTTTGAAAGATGGAATTTGATAAAGGTGTGCTTTTTCAAACATGATGCATGCTTAAAATATGTTGAGTTATTTATTAAGTGATGATATTTTATTTTGAGGCAGCATTTCAAGTAGGACCTTTGCAAGAACTTACATTTGTAATTGTGATCTCTTCTTCATATAATTTCGGCAATCCAGGGCTTGGCATTGTATGAAGGGTGAATCAAATAAGATAAATGTAGAGAATGGTGTCTTGGGGAAAATATTTTATTTAGATACAAGGGTCTACACTTGGAGTATGAAGGATGACTCACAAGTTGCCTACGTACATGAAATAAAGACTAGGATCAAGCCAGTTCGTAGTTCGATCTGTACATTGTTTGCAAAAGATACAAAGGAAAGACATGTTTTCAAAGTCTTCAGAAGTCTTCAAGGTGGTCCTATTTTGCTGATGTTGATGGTCCCTTATTCAATGAGGTCTTGTATGTCATGTTTCAGTTTTTTGCAATTGTTAATGAAATGTCTGAGGCATTAGTGGTAGGAACAATATTCCTTTACATTATATCCCCATGGAAGGGGATTTGGCAGTAGCTTTGGAGGAAGTAGCTGGAGATATCCTTCATTGACTAGGTCAGTCAACATGTGACTAATGGGAAAAGGCAAGGGTGAATTCCCTCTTAGCTCTTTTTGGGAGAGGGGAGTAAGGTCTGCATCCTTCCTTTTTGGGTGGTGGGATTTGGACTTGCACTATCAGAATGTTGTTGTAGGTGTGAGTGTGTTGAGTAGGTAATGAAGGTATATAACGTTGATGGTGTAGGCGGGATGGGGTCACCGAGATCATGGGCGAGGGAGATGTAGTTGGACAAAGCTCCAACTCCTTTCTTGTAATCCCTAGGGGTGTTTGGATCTTTTGGATCCAATCTTCTAGCATGACATGTTCGGTACCAGATGTAGCTTGTACCATTGACACCAACTCTCTATATGTTTAGGTTATCACCTTATGTGTAGAGCCCAAGGTTTTTGGGAGAGTTGACACCATGTCAACTTCTTCCAAAGGATTTTCAAATGGTTCAGGTCTCACCATTTCAGATTCTAGCAAGAAGTCTGAGTTAAAATTGTATTGCTCCCAAAAGGCCCATAACAAGCCTATTCAGGTTTGGAGCTTGCTCATATCTAGGTTTATAAGCCACCTAAGGGCATGACCCTCTAGGCTTGATGAGAATAGATGGATGAGGACCCTCTCATCATCGCCCAATTGGTGGTGTAGTGAACATTCTAGGTTTGATACAAGGATGGGATAGTAGTGTGGGGAGAGGGGATGTTGTGGGAATTGTTGGGTATGTATGTTGGTCCCCTTGAAAGTTTTGAAGCTTTCATGATAAAACTGTTTTTGGAGGTTCTAGGTGAATGCTTAGTTGCCATAGTTGCTTGAATGAGAGATCCTTCTTCCAGAATGTCTTGCTTGCTTGATCTCACTAGCTGCCCCAAAATTGAGAAATTATTAAAAGGATTTTAATTATTTGAAAGACAAAGAACAGTCATAAAAAAACATAAAACAAACAAAAGGGTTTTACCCCAGAATTTTATAATTATTGCTAGGATTCATATCCATTTGCTAACAACACCATTTTGGAAACAAAACTTTGTACATATATATATGTATATATATATATCGGAAGTGGTTACAAAAATGAGGGAGTACTTGCCCCATTACATTGGAAATGAGAATGTAGAGTAAACAATCTAGAGATCAGGTGCACAACTACCGGTGGTAGAGGTGGCACTAGGTCGTAGCCTAAGAATAAGAGTTATCTTCTCAGCTTGTGAAACTAGGACTGCATCTATTGATCTTGTATTAAAGTTGTGCTATTGTTATGTCGCATCTTGATTCCTAAGTCATCATGGGAAGCTCTACTATCATTTCAGTTCACTGTTTAGGGAATGGATAAGCTCATATTAGGTTTTGTTCCAATGTCAAGTGTAGTCTCGCAAGACTTTGGCCTCGGCACAGAGATATGACTCATCTTCTAAGTAGGCCTTGGTTTGAGCACGTTGGGAGTGCTCATCAGCTAAGTCTCATAGGACTTCCTCATATTTCATCAAAATATGATCAGGCTTTGGAGATAATGTGGGTAGTGACTCAATACAAGGCCTCTTGTTTAAAGAGGTAGACATGATAGGTGTGTTAGGCTGCGTAGGAAGCTCTTGATGAAACCACTGTTCATAAGCGGGTGACATAGCCTAGACTTTCACGGATACAAGGGCTTGGTGCCAAGTAATTTGTGTATGTGAGTCATCCCACAAGGCGATCAAGCGAGACCGGATAAAGGTGGGTATCATGTGATTTAGCTTATATACATCTTCAAAGACTATAGGGAAGTCAACGAGATCTTGCCAGAGAGCAAACTATCGAAGAACACACATAAGTACATAAAGGGTGCTTTGAAATACCCCTATGATGGTCATATAAGGGCAACCCTTAGATAACAAGTGTGGATAACGTGCTTTATGCTTTTTTCCTCGTCAAGTGACATGTTTTTAGGAAACACACTGGAAAGTAAACTCTGATAGTTAGATGTCGTAGCCTTGACCGGAAAGGGTCAAGTGTTGACATGTGCCTGTGTGGGAGTTGAATTGTGGGATATGTAAGTGGGGAATGATGATGAAATAGTCATATGTTCACATAGCCAAGCTTGTAAGAAAGCCGAGCAAACCATATAACCGAGCTTGTCGATGTTGAGTACAATGTGAGAGATTAGCAATAGGGATGTGATCATGGGAGCTAGGGTTTTCTTCTATAAGCGTTGCCCTAAGATGTTGAAAATGACGCCACTAACATGATGACAACTTATATGATAACAAGAGTTATTCTAAGATGACTAGGGTGAACCTTCTGTACTTGATTGGGTTCGAGAAATCAACGAACCTCTTCCAACTTCTTTCTAGTAAGAGGTTAAAAGGATAATGTATGCATTCCCCTAAAGCTTCTTTAGGCTAGAAAGTTTTGGATATGCCTAATGCATGAAAGTTTTTGAAGTAGCTAGGCTTGTGGGTTGGGATCATAACATCGATGCCAAGACAATATTGCCAATTCAAGAAAGACTCAAACACTTCAATGGTAGGTGTGAGCTCTTATTTTTCAAAGCGAAAAACCATAGATGAAGGATCTCAAAATGAGTTTGCTGCTTCTAAAAGAGGTCAATCCAAATTAATGTATGGCAATGTCAAAGTCGATTCGAGTTGGCTTTGGTTTACCCAAATTTCTTGTTCCTCGGGGGAAAGGGTAATTAGGACATTTACAAAATTTATGGAGGCCGAGGGGTAGGACTCCAAAGATATGAGTCTCTGATCCATGTCTTGACAATAAACATGAAAAGAAGGTAAAAAATATGATTTCATGGCTAAAGGCAAAGTTCAATACAAATATACCTGACGCTTGAATTTCATTTATACGCCTGCATTGGGAGCACGTTCAAGCGTTGGGAGTGGTTGCAAGATTTAGAAGGCCTGTGAGCCTGTGTTTGTTATTTCTTTGTTGTTTTTTTTATTTGGTAGTTATAGACTGAGAGAAAGTTTCCCAAGAGAGTTCACTTAACCTTCCAAACTTAAAAACATTCGAAACTTAAACTTGATAATAGCCTAAGGTGGATCATCGCGACTTTTCCCCCTTCTCTCAACAAAAGAGACCGCGTTATAGAATAATCCAGTGGCGGATGGGGTAAGATCTTTATCTTTCTTTCAATTGTAATGTAATTTCTATTGATTTTAAACTAGCTTCTCAATCTCTTTTTGAAGTTCTTTATTTGAAGTTTCATGAATTCTTTAAAATTTTGCATTTGTTTTAAAAGTTTTTGAGTTTACAAAAATCTCAATGTTTAGATGATGAAATTGAATTATTTTTTCCTTGTTTTGTATTTAGAACTTGTTTAAGTAGTTTACAGAGGTTATTAGATAGTTTAAAAATGATTTTGAAATGCCTTGACACCTGAAGCTTACAGCCCTAAATTACAAGTGTAACACCTGAATTTCAACCAATTAAAAATAGGCATTGAAAAATTCAGGCGTTAGGCCTGAGACCAAAGATTGCATTTTTTCCTTTCGTTATTTTCTTTTATTTAAGCATTATTTAACATGTTTGTTGTGCATTTTTGTACGCAAGTTAGGGACAAAGTTGAGAGGCATGGGTCTTGGTCTAGAGTCAAGACCTTATGGGAGCGCATGTGTTCCAAGGTCCAGGTGTTGGTGATCGGGATGGGTTTTGGGCCATTCCTTACCCTACCTATGCTGAAGGTAGACCAGGCACTTATGAGTGCGTTGGCAGAGAGGTGGTCGCCGGTGACCTATACTTTTCATTTACCCATGGGAGAGATTGGGATGCCCCCTATTGACTTCTACATGATGACGGGGCTTCCTATGGGCAACACCTCTCCCTTGTCAACAAATGAGCTTGATTTGGAGATGGTAAGGAGATGCATCGGGCCTTAGCCCATAGAGTATTATAAAGGCACCAAAGGTGTCTTAGCCTCCTGGTTCGAGACAAAGTATGTCTGGGCAACAGATGAGAGTTCCGAGGTAGAGAGGGATTATTCTACTCGGACCTTCTTTCTTTACATGTTGACACAGGTCAGTTTTCTACGCGAAGAGTGATTGGATATACTTCTGGCTATTACTAGCACATGAGGACCTAGACAGAGTAAGGTCCTATAGTTAGGGTAGATCCTCCCTTGGGTGGATATACTCCAACATGAGCAAGTGATGTGGGAATTTATTTCACACATTTTCTTAATCCTAATTGTTTTGATTCAGAGTGTTTTGTATGTTTGTTAGCTCGTTTATCTAGAATTTTAGGTGCCTTTTACATTTATTTAATTCTTGGGAATTCTTTGTATTTTGCATGTGTTTAATTATTGAATTGGGCTGAAATTGGGATGAGGTGAAGAGGCAGAAATCGGGCTAGGCTTAGAGAGCAAATCTTAATTGGTATGGTCTAGTCAAACCAAAACACTATTCGGTTCTTGGGTTCTAACCAAAGCTAATTTTAGAAGAATTGATGCAATTAATTGAGGAGGATCAAGCCAGCTAAATAGTCAAGTAATGAAGAAAAACGGAAACTAGGTGCTGACAACTTTCATAACCCATGTTTTGGCCGGATTATCTCTCGGAATTTCTGAACCTAGTTCGGTATTTTAGGCATAATTTCCTTTCTAGAGATCCGATTTAGGCAATTCTTGTGGCTACAGAAAGCTAAGAGATAGCGCTACAATTCTTGTGTTGACAACTTTACCCCAGAAATTCGTTTTAGAAGAGAAAATCATGTCACAAGTGGAAGCTTGAAAATCCAGAAAGTTTCTAAACATAGTTCAGTAATGTTGGAATAACTTTCGCTCCAAAGATCTGATTGAGGCGATTCTTGTGGCCACAAAAAGCTAAGAGATAGAGCTAGAAATTATATGTTAACAACTTTGTTCAAATCAATCGTCCGCAATGAGAAAATCGCGTGACAAGTGATTGGTAATTTCTCAACTCAGGAATCAAGCAAGAATATTCTTAAAATTGTACCATAAGAGGTTTGGCCAAGAGATTATAAATAGGGGGCTTCACATACACTTTGAGCATTCAGAAAATTGGAGAAGAGCATCCTAAGGAGAGGTGGCATGAAAGAGGAGAGAAGGAGCTGCTGGAGTTCTTCCTTTGAAGCTTTGAAATAGAGTTTTTTCTTTCTCTATCTTTTGTTGAATGTTCTTGTTTAAATTTCTAGTTTTTATTCATTTAGTTATGATTTGCTAGTTTTCTTATTCTAGGGCTAGGATGTAGTCATTGAATTTTGATATGAT
>JAOXJP010030726.1:0-16845 GCA_025762735.1 Platanus orientalis | reverse complement strand
AACTCTTTAAATTTCGGCTTTGTCAAATATAATTGAGATTAATACAATTTCGGTAGTTAGTAAATTAAACAATCCTCATGGGTTCGACACTCAACTCTTACACTTTATTACTTGAGCGATTCGTATACTTGCGATTTCCCACATCAAAGCCTATTAAATAAGAACTCTATAGAAAACACCAATATCTCTCATATGTATAGAACAGAGAAAAAAAAGGAGATATTTTGTAGAAACAGAGACAAAACCTACAAGATTAAAGAAGAGAAGGAATTTGAAGAAGAGAGGCTTAACGCCTAAGGCGTATATATATATACTTCTCTTTCTTTTAGAATGGTTCATTCTTTTGAAGGTTTACCTGGTTTAAGATAAAGTGTAACACCCTGTACCCAATTTAAGTAAGTTTAGATATCTGGACCCTACACCATTTGTCTATTTATGCAACCCCTAGTATTTTTAAGGAAGAGGGCTAACCTCAGTGCTCTAATGGTCTATGTATGGTTTAGGTGGGATTAAAAGTCCTTGGACATGGTTAGATGGGACCCGAGAAGCCTAAAACGTGAAAGCCTAAAACCTTTAGAATCTTAACTTGGTGATCAATCACCAAGGCCATGATCAATATGTAACACCCCACACATGTAAACTATTATGAAAGCTTAGGACGTTTTGCACACCAAGAGATAAGAGAATTTGTGAACTATTATTTTGTTTTCATTCTTTAGGTTTTTAGAACTCTATGGATTCAGTTTGCAAAAGATTTTAATCGTTTTGATTCAGATTTGAATCATTTTTTACTAGTTTTGTTTTGCCTAAAGTTCTAAAACATAGTTTTGAAAGAGATGAATGGGTTTTGTAAGATCATGATTAAAAAACAATTTATTTTCAATTCCTTAGGATTTTAAAGAGTTGTATCATCTATTTTGAATCCATTTTTGTACTGGTATTACATGTAGAACTATGTTTTAAATGAAAAATCAAGAGTTTTAAAAGAGGGTTTCGTTTAGAAAATTGGGAAAATTATTCTATTAATTGTTTTGATCTTCTAAATTTTTTAGAGGTATTTGTTTAATGATTTGCAAGAAAACCTATATGTTTGATTCTTTGATAGATTCATAGTGTTCTTGAATCCTATTTTTATAAAGAAAATTATTGATTTTACATCATACTGTTAATGATTCTCCAAGAGTACTATTTTGGACAGATTTGTATTGTTCTGAAAAATATGTTCTATAGATTGTGCTTTAGGTGGATCAAGCATGTTCTTATATGTTATTTTGTCTTAAGTTAATGTAAAGAATCTTTATATGTTTCTCATACAAATTATATGTAATGTTGGAAAACCACCCTACCCATCAAGGGGACTTATTAATAGAACCCACCTCACCAGATATATGGTGCAAATTGCTATAGATCCTTACTACTAGTCCATTGGTAATAGTAAACCACCTCATTGGGTATATGATGCAAACTGTTCTGACCCTTCTCACAAAGGGATAAATGGTATGAACAATTATATGTATTGGCTTGATATCAAATATATGTTGTGTTTTATTCTGGCTATGATATGATATATGTTTCTGATCTGTTCCGTTATGTTTAAGTTAAAAGTACATGTTTAGATTTGTTTTCTATTTTGTACATGAAACTGTAATTTTTATAAGATGCTTAGTACTGTAAAAGGCTGATTTATGAATTGTATTGTTTTGTTTATAGATTTATAAATGTGAAAAGTATCTGTTTCATTTTTGTAATCGTGCTGAGTCTTGATCCAATGTTTTTATTAGTTTACTATTTTCTTATTGAGTTTGTTAAGCTCATCTAAATTTGGCACCATAGATGATGAGGAGATTGCAGAGTAGCGGTTCCAGATAGAGAGAGCTAGAGACCAGACATATGTTATTTTAGTTATTTACTTCAGTTTAGAAACATAACATTTATTTTAGTTTAGTTATTTCAATTTATTTGAAAGAGATGTAATAAGTATTGAATTTCATTATTTGGATTATTTATTGGTTTATGTCAGACTATGCTTTAGATTATTTACAATATTATGGAATTTTATATAGATCAGACTAATGAGAATGTGAATGGTTATATGATTATTAGAAATTGATTGATGTATTATTCTGCTATGTATGAATGAAAAAGAAAAGTAAAAAATTTATACAGGTTATGAATGAATGAATAAAAAGTGTTAATGTCATGTCTCGAAATTCATGACTCTACTGGTATGGGTTTTGGGCATGACGGATTTAGTATTAGAGCTCCAGGTTTGAGGTTCTATAGACTTATATGATGGAGTTCTAAGTTTAGATTTAGAAAATAGAGTTTGCATTTAAGGTATAGAAATAGTAAAAACTAGAAAACCATAGGAAAAGAGCATCAAAACATTAGAATGAGATCTTAGAAATACATTATAATTTAAAGTGATATGATATGACTTGGTTTTGATAAAGTCTGACATATTTGAGGATGAATTGATTACTTTAGAAGTTTGACATCAAATTTATTTGATAATTTTTAGGAAAAGATGTCACCCCATAGGTCTCTTGTTTCTGATGATCAAGCTGAAACTGAGAACCATAATAGAGTGTTTAGAGCCATCAGGGAGTTAGCTAATGTAGTGCAACACCATGTGATAGCTAGAGATAGAAACATTGAACATAAAAACAATGCCTTTAAGCAGTTCAGGAGGATGGAGTCATCTGAATTTAAAGGCTCCTCGGATCCATTAGAGGCAAAAACATTGCAAATGCAACTAGAGAAGATATTTGATGTGATAAGTTATAATGAGGTTTAGAAGGCCTCTTTTTCAATCTTCATGCTTAAGGGAAAAGTTGAACATTGGTGGAGAGCTATTAGAGAGACTTTACTGCTAGAGAAAGATGAACCACTCACTTGAGAAGTTTTCCTTAGAGTTTTCTGGGACTACTACGTTTTGTGTAATGTTTGGGATGTGAAGGAGATGGAGTTCATGGAACTCGTTTGGGGACATAGGATAGTTTTATGTCAAGTTCATAGAATTGGCCAAGTTTTTTTTTTCGATAAGTGAATTGGCCAAGTTTACCCCACATTTCAGCTGATGATGAGAAAAAGGTTATAAAGTTTCAAAGAGGACTGTATCCTAGTATTCGGATCCGCATGGAGGCTTTGTGGTTAAGTACTTTTACTGATATAGTTAAGACTACTATGATAGTTGAAAGGGGAGGTGAGGAGCTACAACAGATTTGAGATCAAGGAAAGAAGAGTCCTAGTCAGGATGGATTCAAGAAAAGTAATGATAATGTTAGGACCTCCAAGAAGGTAGTGATTGAGACTAGGACCCCATTGAACAAGGTTGCTTGCCCCCACTATGAAAAGACACATGCATGTGTTTGTCATCTTGAGGCAAGTGTTTACTTTAAATGTGGGAAGGTTGGTCATGTGATTAGAGACTACCCAATGATGAATAATGAACAAGTGTCCAAACCTACTAATGGGAAGCCAAGATCAAAGATTCAAGGACGTGTCTATGAGGTTACTGAGAAGGATGTGGAGGCATCTAACATGTGGTGATAGGTGTTTTTGGTTTAGTTTCACATGATGTTAGAGTACTTGTTGATCTTGGATCCACACATTCATTTATGTCTACTAGACTTATGACACGTTCTTGAATCTGGATAAAAAAGTCTTGAGTTAAGAGGGATGATCTCTTATCCTATCTAGGAGGGAGAGCATGTCAAGATGGTATCTTGACTCCAACCATATGACCCATTAGAGGTCATTGGTAGAAAAGGGCTTCAAATGATCTGGATGGGATCAAAAGCCTTACAAGAGAATTAGAACAATCCTTAGAGAAGTGATCTTAAAAAATTATCAAATGGCAAGCATGTGTAAGACTATTTCATGATCTTTTATATTTACTTTCTTGCATTTGGATCATGTTCAGATTGCTCTTATATTGGCATACATATATACATACATACATACATACATACATATATATATATATATATATATATATATATATATATATATATTATGGCACACCATGAGCATGTATGCATAGTTTGGCTGCTTTTAGTGATCCTTTGCATACTTATATATCATTTGGATCACTAGTGACATGTTGGACTTGTTTAAAACATCATTATATGTCACTTACGCTTTATTGATTTATTATGCACATGTATGTTCACCAGCACATCTCTTTGGTTATTATGCATGGACATTTGCACTTAAAAAGCATATCTATATTGGTCACTATTTTTTGATCCCTAGTTCTCTTATGGATCCTACCAAACTTTGAATCTATATGTGGTCTATCTTTGTTCCCATTCGTCTTGCCAATTCATGATAAAAAGGGGGAGAGAATATAAGGGGGAGAATACGGTAATGCACCATAAGTGTGTTATATTATTTAGGGGAGTGGTATCATTTAGGGGGAGTACATGTTAAACATTGTACATTAAACATGTGCTAGCATCACTCTCATTCATTGCATATTTTACCAATACATTTCACCTTATTATCATATGAGAAATGTATGTGTTTTGTGTGATGCAGGTCTGACAAGTTCAAAGACTAGGGGGAGCTTTAAAGATATATTTTATTTTGGATCTCATGTATTTAGTCATGTAATCCTGTAACTATAAAATAATATAATATTTATTTTTGGGTTTTGTCATAGAATTGACAAAATGGGGAGATTGTTAAGTCATATTGTACTGTTAATTCCATTCCAAAGTCTCGATGGTGTATAGGTGATGAGTGTTGATTGTAAATGTATTAGGATCATATGAGTGTCTAGTTTGAAGACCACCACCATTAAGACAATGAAGAGGTCTAAGAGATTCAAGTCAAGTTCAATGCATGAGAAGGAAGCTCGGAGACTGCTGGTGATCACCAACACATCACCCACTTGAGCTAAATAGGTAAATTAGGTAATGAAACCAAGTGGTTGGTGTATGGGTGCTCACAAGACCCCCCAAAGACCAAGGTTTGATTTTAGGAAGGCCTAAAGATCAATATATGACCCTTGGTGCAATTGCTAAAATAACCCCAAGTGAAAAATGAGTGGAGAGTAAAAAATGGATATCTGAACCTTAAAACGGCCATAACTTTTGATTTTGATGTCTGTTTGAGACCCCTAAGTACTCAAATTGATCAGTTTGACGAGATATTTTTTGAATATCAAATCACAGTCATGACCAGTCACAAATGTTGTGATCGATCACAATCCTGATTGGTCATAGATCTTATGATTGATCATGTCATAGAATTTCTTAATTCTAATGATAGGGTTTTTTACCGTTATTCTTAACCGTCAGAGGCTATGGGGAGCCTTGGCTCGACCTTATAAGAAAATGATTAGTCCTAAATGATGAACTAACACCTCCTACACATATTAGAAACATTCCTAAGCATTTCATTTGGGAAATCACTTGAAAAACTCTACATGAGGAGTTCTTGAGCCAAATAGGTAAATCTACTTAAATAGAGGAGAAAAAGTCTTAGGGAGCTACAGATTGGTAAATCTATAAACCAAAGGTATGAAGTAGAGCCCTTGGAGTTATCATGGAGCCTTAGAGAGTAAGAGCCTAACTTGTGAATCCTTATAGACTGTGACAACCATAATCACATTTGCTTATTGAGAAAATGAGCACCACAACCAAACAACAATTAATTCATCATTTGAGTAAGTCCGCTAAAGCCACTAGACGTAGAAGCTTCTATCAGAACCACCGGAAGCATAGTTGGGAGTTCATTGGAGAAACCGAACTCGCGAGCATTTGTTGGAGACGCGGAGTCACCTCTATTAAAGCCACTAGAGATAATGTTTTATTGATATCTTTTATAATAGTTAGAAATTAATTATTAATAAAATCAACATACCTCAAAAGTGGGCATTGGAAAGTGAACATAGGACAGTATACTGAATCAGTATAAACACTTGTATCTTTGTGGTTGCATGCTTTGTGTATTTGTCTTTTAATTTTTAAATCGTATTTGACCACAAACATCTAGACCTTAGTTGAATTTCTTAATTAGATTAGTTAGACATTTACATATTTGAATATCTTGTGGGAATATAAATTTGAAATTCATAACTAATTGATCACTTTAGAATTTCACTCGTTACACTAAACTTAAACGATCACATTCTGGGGTAATTGTGATTAAATTGAATTAACTTAATTATGAAAACAATTAATTTAAAAGACTTCTATAAATATTTTAGAATCTTATTTACCTTTCTAAGATCACATTAAATAGAATTTCATGAACAAAATCTGAGACGGAAAAAAAAAGTGCTCAAATAAAATTTAAGGGTAAAAAAAAAAAAAGAGCACCAACTCAAAAACTCATCACGTGTCACTCTGGACTATAGAATATGTCACACATTTGTCACGGAAGATCATTTTCCGCCTACTGGGGAGATGATTCGAAACTCAGTTGCAGAGTGCACTATTGACTATTGAGTGCGTTGATGATCTGGGTGTAAAGGAAATTCCAACCGCGTAGTGCATTACCCTCTGGCTCATTCAACTTTATGGCAAAATCCCATCTTTGTCATGTCAAAAGTGCTCCACGCAACTAGCTTTGCCTCCTTTTTTAAGTGCATATTATAAAGGTACATAGAGTATGCCAGCTTCACAAAACATATCTTTATTAATTTTCAGTCACTTATGTGAACTTAGCAATCGATTCTAATCCTGTAATGTCTACCTATGGATCACAATGGTCATTGGGATTCATCTAGTATTATGTACTCCTGGGGAGTATGCCGACACACATCCGTGACACAAATAAATAAGACAAATTTTCTGCCGCGTAAAATGTGGCGGCGCCTTTGAAGCGCCAAGCGTGAAAACCATCTTTTGGCACGTAATATATTGTGTGTTTTTCACTTTTTTTCTCCGCGCCAGACGTTTCAGGGATGCTGCACTTTTTCTACCCCTTGGCTTTTGTGTGCACACATCCATTCCTCTTAACTAACGATCCTTTCCGTCCTTTGTCAGGGGGTGGACATATCAGGGCCGACAAGTGATTTTCACTTTTTCGGAATGTACCTACACATATATTATGCACGGATTTTGTGTACATAGAAACCAACCCGTTCTTTTCTATAGTCTCGTTATCTTTGATTTGGTGCGAACACTCCCTGAACAGAAAAGGTCCGAATAGTGTCGGGCGGCCACATCAGCACTGAAAAAGTGACTTGCACTTTTTGGGGTGTTCTTTTAACTTTTTGGCGCTGATGTGGCAGCCCCTGATTCCATTCGGGCCTGGTCCGTTCATGGCTTGTTCTTTCCTAATCCTTTGGGGGTTTCTCGCTATTAATTTCTGCAAAGCTTGAGTCTTGCGAGGATACTGATTCCTGAGTTGAGCCTGTGACCTTAAGAAATTACTGTAGTAGTAAAGTAAAACTTTATAAGGTTGTAAGTCTCTTTTTTTTTTTTTTTTCAGAAACGCCTATATAAGCCGTAGCAAGGTTGCACTCTCTTGTGTAGTTGTGTTGGAAAGCAGTCACCTCTCTCTCTCTCTCTCTCTCTCTCTCTCTCTCTCTCTTTTTCTCTCTCACTCTCGCAGAGATATCAATGGAGCGCAGCATGCGTCTGTTTTCGGTTCTGCTTGTTGTCATGCTGCTTCTCATGGCAACTGGTTCTTCTCTTACCTTGCTCTTTGAATTTGCTAGCAAAATTCATCATATATAGGAGACCAAAAGTTTTCAGTCTTATGTCGTTAATGTCTATTTCATGTGGTAATGGGGTGATGGCATGGCGACCGGACTGACATCACTTTCTAGGGAGAGTGGTAGGATAGCCAAGCCATCTCCTCATCATTAACCAAAGGGTGGTTTGGTTAGAGAATGAACATGAATATCTTGTTTTGTTTTGTTTTCTCTGCTTCTCCTTAGGCTTGAAATCACCCTGGCATATGATATTCCAGAGCAAGATTCTTTTTTTATTTTTTGGTAAAAAATTTTATGGTGTTTGATTAAATGGAAGCTTTGCTCTTTCTTTTTTTTTTTTTTTTTTTTTCTAGGTAAAAAGTGGATTTTTTTTCCTTAGATATATAGAAATAAGGAAAGAATGTTCTGTCCATATGGTGTCTCGCATGGAATAATATGGGTGGGTGTCGTATTTTTGGAATGTAGAATATGCATTTTATTTCATATGACGTCCCTGGTGTCCTGGACACGATCTACACACCAAATCCTGGACGGGGGTTTCTTTACCTTCTTCTTCTCTCTTTTATTTTTTATTTAATTTGCTTTTACTTTTTACTTTTTAAAGCTTTTTTAACCAATCAAAGCCAAAGGGGGAGTGTTGATGAACGGGCTGAGTAGAATGCTACAATTGTGCCAGCCAGACTGCTCTGATTATGTACTTCAGATGCAGGACCATGGTAATGAATCGTCTCGGTGTCCGTACAAACTGCAAAAACTGTGGGCAAGATAGGACTGAGCTTGGAGGGGCCCAGACCCATTAATATTCCAAGGACTTATTCTTTGTCGTCATATTATTATTATTATATAAATTTTGTTAAACTGACTCTTAAGTTGACACTAACAAGTAATTGGCCTTATAACTTGGTTGAAGAGATGGGGCCGAGGAAGGCAGAGGCTAGGACCTGCGAGACACAAAGCCATCGATTCAAAGGGACATGCATCCAGAAGAGCAATTGTGCTAATGTTTGCAAAACGGAAGGCTTTCATGGAGGGGTATGCCGAGGCTTTCGCCGTCGATGCTTTTGCACTAAAACTTGTTAGCCAATGACGCAGATGTTTGTCACCCCCATGGTTTGATGTAGTTAAGGATAAAATAAAATGCAGTGCCCAGTGTCTTGTGTTCCGTCTCTTGTCTTGTGTCCTGGTTACCTTAATACATTGTTGGTAGTGTAACCTTATGCTTGTATTAGTGTTTCACTTTGTTTTGCTATTAAAAGCCTATCCTAGCTTTCGTGTTATGGGATGTCAATCATTCTCTATCTCATATGGCGTACAGTACATCTATATATTATATATTAAAGCAAATGGAGAATCTACTCTTAATAAGAACAGTACCTTTTCCTTCGACATAATTTTTCTCTCCTTTACCTTTGCATTAATATTGTTGATTTTTTTTTCTTCTATTTTTACTCCTTTAATATGCCTGGTGTTGAATACATTGGTTTAGACTTCTTTTCTTTCTTTTAATCTTTATATTGGTTTTTCTCTTTCTTTACTCCTTCCCTCCGTCCATTTGTCTTTGTATTAATGTTCCTGATTTAATATCCATCTCTCACACGATAGGGTACAAAACAAAGAAATTATAATAATAAATAAAGTTAGCCATTAAACATTTAACATGTTCTAAGAGTGGAGGATTTTGCATCATCTCCACTGAATGGTCAGATGTCACACTAATCAGTGCAGGGCATGTGGACTGGCAAAGGGTGTTTAGGTCATATCAATCAATGCAGGGCATGTGGCTTGACAAAAAGTGTTTAGGCCAATACATATGAATAAGTATCATTTCTCAGGCATTTCGTCACATGTAAAAGGAAACGGGAAATCTACTACTCACGAGCAGTACCCGATTTCTCTTTCCAAAATTGTGAGCTATTCTTAAAATGTTTTTTGGATATCAATTTTTTAATTTTATTTTATTTTCAATGCCATTTAATGTTATGTAACCATTTTTTTCTTAATGAAAGTATAGAATTTTGTCTCTTTTTTTTTTTTTTTTAACTCTTATAATTTATGATCAAAAAAACTTTCGTCTACCTGATTTTTAAAAAGTGAACATCACTTTTGCCGATGTTTCTACCCGCTTGATCATTGATGGGGGTGGGCGGAGGTTAGAGCTTGACATATAAAATCCTCACTGCCCAAAACAAGTTTTTAATCAGCCTTTACCTACTTTTATATTGGGTGCATGTTGGGTTTGTAGTTTATGAAAGTTTGTGTTGGTGGATTAGATTCGTATAATATCAAATTATGGGCATAAGAGTAATTGGGTCAACTTGAAACCGAATCATTTATTAAGCATTTCAAAACAAGTTGTCCATTTTGTCCTTAAACATGTTTACAATCAACCCTAACCTGTTTAGTTCATGTGGGATTGGTGTGTGAAAGTATGTTGACCCATGTCCCACTTTGACCCAAAACATGTATGTCCCACTTTGACCCCAAACATGTGCCATCAACCCTAACCTGCTTATTTTTGTGTTGGGAACGTGTCAGGTTTGCAGTGTATGCGGTAATTCATGTTGATAGGTCAGATTTGTATTGTATCAAGTGATGAGAATATATATGACCATATGGGTCAACTCGAACCCAAACAATTTATTAATCATGTCAATGTGTTGTTCGTTTTGACCCAAATAATGGTTACAACCAATCCTAACCTGTTTAAGTCGTGTCAGGTTCATCACTAAAAATTAGGTGAGAACGAATCTTGTGAGAACTGTGAAAATGACATCAGGTATAGACACTTCCGTGCCGAAAAGTGACAAGTGTCCCCCAAAAAGTGCAAATCACTTTTTGGTACTGATGCGTTAGTCCCTCTGGTGCCATTTTCACGGTTTTCACAAGATTTGTTTCCACATAATCCAATCCCCAAGTTCTTGGATCATGTTAAACAATGCAACACCTATTTTGTATTGTCTATGGTGAATTATAAATTGGCACGTACTGTTTCAGGGGTAAAAACGTTTAAAAAAAAAGTGTTAAGTTGAAAAAGTCGGTGAGGATTTTATTGGGTGACCTCTAACCTGTGCCACGTCAGTTGAT
This sequence comes from Platanus orientalis, assembly GCA_025762735.1. Lineage (NCBI taxonomy): Eukaryota > Viridiplantae > Streptophyta > Magnoliopsida > Proteales > Platanaceae > Platanus > Platanus orientalis. The sequence continues at coordinate 6,089 of JAOXJP010030726.1, read as the reverse complement.
GGTCAAACGGGTGGAAACTCAAATAAAAGTATTTCATTACTGGTGGTTGCCAAATACAGCTTTGATAAGTACCCAGAGGATTAGGTACAACAACTTAGAGAGTAGTTAAAATTGGAATGACATCAAAGCTGACACATCAGTGGCAAAAAGTGAAAAACATCTCCTAAAAGTATAAATTACTCCAATTTTAGCCATTCTCTAAGTTGTCCTACCAAATCTAATCTCCCGTAATAGTGAATGGATTAAAAATGCTCACCTTAACGAATGCTAACCACTACTCCTTGTCAGGCAGTGGGCACATCAGCGCTGAAAAGTGAATATACACGCCCCCAAAAAGTGAAAATCACTTTTCAACACTGATGTGTCAGCCCCTGACAAGAAGCAGTGATGAGCGTTTGTTAAGGGAAGCTACCATAAACCAATCCCACTAAACCGGGGATAAATACCGACGTGGTCTCCCGCAATTGTGGATAATACCTACTTGGACTTGTTCATCCTTCTGGATTAAGATTTGATTAGTTTTTCTATCAAAGGCTGTTGGAACATTCTACCCAAAATAATAAAGAAATAAAATAAAGAGGCTTTTGAAACACGAAGAGTTAAAAAATCTTCAGGATTATTCTTTTGTGAATGTTTCTGATCGATGGATTAAGTCACGTAAGTGAAATCTGTAGAACATGGTTTCAATTATTCAATTGTTAGAAGTTCGTTTTAATTATGCAATTGTTGACCTTTGTAAATGTTTCTAGATTACCATACATGTCACTCGGGATCCTCTCTTGCACTTGAAGTCTTGCAATTCTCTTACATGCCCTGTAGTGCAATACGTACTCTTAAAATAGATTTTGGTGGGTGACTCACTCTAGGACGCACAGATACTTCAAAAACCTCGGCATGTCCTTGTCTGTCATGTATCGGACAAGGACACTCTTGGAATACTTTTGCAAGGGTGTTCTTAGCATGTCAGAGAATTAAAAATAAAAAATTGAACATATCGAGAACATGGTTAAGACACATTAGGATATATTTAAGGCATAGCAATTAGGGAGTTTTCAGTAAAATGACTCGAAAAATGAGTTAACTTAGGAAATATTTTTTTAAAAATGGTATTATAGTAAAATACGGTTAAAAAAGAAATAAAATGGGAAAGTGAGGACAATTGGGTTGCAAAACTGACGACTCCAACCTTGCAATAAAAGATAAGAAGTGAAGAAAACAAAAAGAGGAAGACGGAAGAAACAAAAAAAAAAAAAAAAGAAGGAAAAAAAAGAAGAGAGGAAGAGGAAATGCAACATACGCTTTAGTTTTTAGGTAAGTTAGGGTTTCTTTATTTCTTGATTATCTAATCTTGGATTGGATTACTCTCTTTTTCTTCTTATTTTCTTTCATTACACGTTCTTGGATTTGGAGAATGAGATTTTCTGAATTTCTACCATCTTCTTCTCCTCAATTTCATTTTTTTCTAGGTATGTCAAACAACCACACAACCACCTCATAGGTAGGGCTGATCAAGAACGATCATCTACTGCTAATTGATTCATTCTCTGTTACCTGTTAATTATTTTTTAAACATAAAATCTAGATTAAAATATTAATTAATTAATTTTCATATCCCTATAGATGCCTAAAATTTGTGTAAATTACAAATAAGGGCCTACTTCGTTACAAAGCTACATAAGAAATCTCTGAAACGGTATATCAGCCTTATATCAACAAATTAGGCTTAACTAAAGAGACAGGTTCATTAGGCCTTGGTCTAGGTTTTAAACCAAACTCATAGACCACCAAGCCCACATGTTTCAACCTAGTAGCTGGTCTAAAATCCTGTTTGTATAGGACCCACATGAGAGAGATTTGAATAAATTCAAATCTAAATTCTCTTAGGTAAAGAAAGAAAGTTATGTCACTCATGAAATACAAATAATTTCATAAATTGTCTTCTCTCCAAACAATGAAGGTGCAACCATTCATTCAGATTAAAAGGGTAAGAACATCCCATCAACACTCAATCAAGGGTTCGACAAGATTTTAACACTAAGTCTATAAATACACCCCTCTTACATAAAGAAGGGACCTTTGAAAAAAGACTTAAAGCAAGAAGCTATAGAGAGAAAAAGACTCCAAAGCATCTCCAATTAAACTCTCCAAAGGCTTGAAGACTTAAGGCTGACTTTCTAGTCTCTCTATCAACCATAGTTCTTTGCTAAAGAGAAGAAGATTTCTTGCATCTCAGAAACATGCCACAAATCTGACCATAAGAGTGAAATTCACAGTATTTCTCTCATTTTCAAATCAAGTCCGAAGCTCGGAGAATAAGTTGATTCATCCGCGATCAAGCACACCAACACGTGGATCCAAGAAACACGCCGTCAGGCCCTTAGATCACATTGACCAGAATCAGAGGTTTACTCTTTTTGTAAAAGAGTGTAAGAATCAAAGAGTTGTATTCCATTTCATTTAACAGAAATATTCATTTATTGAATTTGTTACATAATTTTTGTGTTACCGATTTACATACGAAATTTGTGTTTACAAATTTCTTGCACGCCTGGTAGGACACGTTTTCCTCTTATCTCTCAAGTCGACATTCAACCTCCACGCATAAAACTCGATGGTGTCAAAGAAGAGTTTTGCTATTGTAGCTGACGTTGCTACTATTGAAAGCAAGAAGAAAGCCTCTAGTAACTCTGGCTCATCCGTTGTTGTCTCTAAAGCTAATAGCGAGACCCTATGACCCACACCAAGATGAAGAGTGGGACCTCCTATTTGGTTAAGCCTCTCAAACATCATAGAAAATACACTTTACCAAGAAAAACCTATCTTATGTGACATCTAGTCAAGAGAAGACTCTGCCAATCAAGGTGGTATCGCCTTCACCTAAAGTAAGTGAAGATGTTAGCTTCTTGCTGTTAGACATTCATTTTAGCACTAGATCCCTTTCTAGATCTCAATCCTGGGAAACTGCCTATACAAAGTTCTCAATCATACTTTGTTGTTATGCTTGCAATGATGATGGTAGCCATGGCGATTGAGGAACAACTCGCTGAGATGACAACGATTATTACCAAACTAATGAAGACAGTTGAAGAGAAAGATCTTCAAATTGCTAAATTGACTAACAAGTTAGAACAATAAAATCTAACTAGATCAAGTCATAATCTTTCTCATCCTTTAGGATTTACTCCATAAGTAGAGATCCAGAGGCAAGACCAGACTATCTCACATCACCTTATCTCAGAAACAAACCAAGCTTCTGTTAGATCACTCTCTGTACAACAAGTATAGAATATGATCTCAATATGGGAGCCTAACCCAGTTGTCTATGTTATATGCAAAACCATACATTCAACGTACTGAAGTTATACTCATGCTGGTAAGTTATCAACCTCTTAAGTTTCAGCAGTTCAATGGAAAGGGTAGCCCCAAACAACATATGTCTCATTTTGTTAAAATATGTAATAATTTTGAAACTTTTAGAGATCAGATGGTAAAGAAATTTGTTTGCACTCTTCCCAAAAATGCTTTTGACTAGTACATTGATCTTGAAGTTGGTTATATTAACAATTGGGACCCATTAGAATGGGAGTTTCTTAATCGCTTCTATAACACTTATCGAACAGTGAGTGTGACAAAAATTATTGTTGCTCAACAAAGGAAAGATAAATCACTCATAAACTACATCGACCACTGGAGAAACCTTGCTTTCAATTGCAAGGACAAACTGTTCAAAGCTTCTGTAATCGACATGTGCATCCAAGAAATGCATTGGGATTTACACTACATCTTTAAAGGGATAAAACCCCATACTTTCTAGGAGTTGACTACTAGAGCCCATGATCTGGAGCTTAACAATGTTGCACATGGAGATCTAAGGTCAAGAGATGCCCGAAAAGAAAAAAAGAGAAGAAAGACTTTAAGAAATATGTAAAACCCTTCAAAGGCAAGGAGGTTATGATGGTCACAACTAAACCCATCAAAATCTATGAAAAAAAGGAAGAAAGTAGGATAATGCATCCCAAGACAAAGGGAATGCCAAAAGGACTCTCAAGGAGTTCGAAGCAAAATGTATCATTTCCCGAACTCTAATGTCTCGGGAATGCTTGATGAGCCACCTTCAAAGCGTCCTGAAGAGATGAGTTGTGAAAATGATCTGAAATACTATCATTTTCATCTAGTGGTTAGTCACCTAGTTGAGAAATGCCTTGTCTTGAAAGAAAAGATCATGGACATAGCAAGATAAGAAAAAATTGAAATTGATTCCATGGAGAATGTAGCAGTTGCGAGCATGACAACAATCAGTTTTGGCTCATTCAGTCCTAGTCCTATATCAAGCCCATATGTGATGTCGATTCCACCTTCTCAATATGCAAAGGTGTTCACATTACCACGTCAACTTACATTTAGGTCATTGAACTCTATCACTATCAACCCTATTTTAGAGTCTTCATCCAGCCGAGGGAAAGTTCTATGTCATTCGCCAAGCCAAAAGCAACAAACTTCCTTGGTTGAAGTTATACAATCAGATCTTGAATCGACTCCGTTTGACAATGAAGGTTAGACTGTAGTTACCCTACGTAAGCAGAAAATTTAACACCTTCCTACTTCACCTTGCCCAAGACCAAGGTGGTACCAAAGAAAAAGTAAACCTAATGTTGAGTAAGGAAGAAAAAGATAGGTACAAGGAAAAGTTGAGCACAAAAGGTTTCACCTACTGACCTTAAAGACGTTCTCAAACACTCTCCTCGTATTCCAGTGACCCTTTTAGAGTTCATGTTGAAGAAATTCCTACTCAAAGAATGTGTAGAAGTTTATGTTGTCTCTTGTTATGTGCTCCATGAAAGCAAATCATCTGAGGACGATGTTGAAGATATGTATGATGCAAATTATGTTTCCTTAGACAACGAAGAACAAGTTTTAAATGGTAATCTTCTTAGGCACCTGAAAGAAAATTCAAATGCATAAAATGAAAAGTCCCCCACTGGTAGTAAGCCAAAGCCAAATATTTATTGTATGACTATAATCACCTTCACAAATGAGGATTTGCAACTTGATTCTTGTCCACACAACAGGCCTCTGTATGTTATAGGGTACATGCTCGAACACAAAATTTGACGCATCCTTCTTGATTGTGGATTTGCGATCAACCTTATGCCAATTCATACAATAAAGAAAATAGGCATTTCCGTAAATGAGCTAGCTCAGAGCAAGTTGATGATTCAAGGCTTCAACCAAGGTGGACAATGAGCAATCGATATGATCCAGCTAAACTCACCATTGGAGACTTTGAGTTAACCACACTTTTCCATGTGATTGATTATAAAATGTCATACCATCTTCTTCTTGGTTGACCGTGGTTACATGAAACAAAGGTGGTTCATTCCACTTTGCACCAATGCTTTACATATTATCAAGATGGAGTGCAGAAGCAGGTTGTGATCGAATGTCAATCATTCACTAAGACTGAAGCATATTTCACAGATGCAAAAATTTTATGTAGATGATGAAGTGATTCTAAAAGTGTTACCTGCATCTGTCCCCATTTCCAATAAAGATCACAAAGGGAAAGAAGTCCAAGACTTTACAAGTGAGTCATTCTCTACTAGAAACCATCAAACTAATCAAGAAATTTGTAAGTCTACACCAAATGTAGCACTTCCCACACGCACAAAGGCAACTCTAGTATTGCATTATGTGCCAAAGTCGCAACGAAAAGAGGAAGATTCATTATTTGAGGAAATAACCAATAAAGGAAAATTTCCTCTTTCAATGGCTGACCTTAAGACATTGCAAGAAGAATTAGTTCTTCCAGCCCATACTGTTACACCTAGACTAATGATCCAACTTAATGAACCAAAAATCCAGGGTAGCTTTACTTGCAAATATACAAGTGTTGTAGTACTGAACAAGGTCGAATTCAGGGATTGACTTGCATAATAAAAACAAAGATTACAATAGAAGAGAAATAGAAAAGAAAATAAAGAAAATAGATCAATGTTTCCACACTGTAGTATAGAGCAGAAATAATGTTAAAATAGAAAAAATAAAATGGACCTAAGGCTTCAAGGATCCATTTAATAACTTGTAATTTA
>JAOXJP010030715.1:0-16845 GCA_025762735.1 Platanus orientalis | reverse complement strand
CCCCTTGACTTAGACATATTTGTATGCCCAGCGTAGAAAAGTCTCGCCGCCCAATCCCTTAAACGTTGTGTTACAAAGTATGAAAGATGTGTTTTGAATTATACAATTTCTTCACATAAGTTACACTTGATGTTGTTTGAAGTTACTCCTTAGGCTCTAGTAGGGTTACATCATTCTAGATGACAAGTAATAATGCATCGCCCCCCGGTTTACTCATTGGCACGTTCTACTGGGGAATTATTTGTAAACCGAACGTGTCACAAGGATGATAAAATTACAATCTCACCTTAAGTAACGCTAACCGCACTCCCTATCAGGCGGCAGCCACATCAGTGCCGAGAAGTGAATATGAAAGCTCCAAAAAAATGAAAATCACTTTTCAACGCTGATGTGTCTGCCCCCTTGAAAGGGTGCATCGGTTAGCATTAGGTAAGGGAATCGCTAATTCTTCCAATCCTGAGCACAAGGTATTACATAGGGAACTGCTATTTACACCTCAAGAATTTCTAAACTTACCTCACTTAAACTCAACTTTTTTTCCAAAATACCCCAATATGAAAAGACCTTCATACCCCTTTCTAACATTAAAAAAAATTCCTAGAATGTTCGGTTAGTCCAACCTAATGGTGTTCGGCAAGTACTTGCAAAACGCCCATAAGGGTGTTCGGCAAGGGTGTTCTGCAAGTACTTGTTGAACACCCTTAAGAGTACTCGGAAAGTCCAACCGAATAGGCTAAATTTTTTTTGAAAAAATGTTTGATTTTTTTATTAATTAGGTTTATTATATCTTAAATATTAATTGTATGATTCGGAAGAAATGATTGTAGGTTAATTTCAGTGGTCGATGCCATCTTTTCTTTCTCTAATATAATTTTTAAATTGTTGAAAATAAAGGAAGTTGAAACACTTAAAACTGTAGTCCCAATACAAAAGACAATAAATTATTAATATTTGTTTACATAGACCAGATACCTTGACATCCTCTTCAATAAAAAACCGCAATTAACATGTCAAAAAGTTCACATGCAATCCTCATGAATCCAATGATAATATTATAGGCATTAAATATTGCAAGAAGAAACAATAAGAGATCTGTCCAGATGTAAACCCTACAAAAGATCATATCAATAGATTACTATACCATAGAAATCCTAGAGAACCTTAGATATTATGTTCAGATGCAAACCTTGCAAAAGATCATATCAATAGATTACCATACCATAGAAATCCCATAGAATCCTAGATATCATGTCCAAATGCAAACCCTGTAAAAGATAACATCGAACACTGGAATTAATCTACAATCATTTCTTTCAAATCATACAATTAATATTTAAGATATAATAAACATAATTAATTAAAAAAATCAAACTTTTTTTTTTCAAAATTTTTTTAGCCTATTCGGTTGGACTTCCCGAGCACATTTAAGGGTGTTCAGTTGGACTTTTCGAGCACCCTTAAGGGCATTCTAAAAGTACATTCCGAACACCTAACCCTTAGGTGTTCGATTGGACTAACCAAACCGAACACCTACACCCTTAGGTGTTCGGTTGGACTAACCGAACACCTCTAAAATATGTTTTTTTTTTTTAATTCTTAAAAGGGGTATAATGGAAAGTATATGAGGTAAACTTAAAAATAATTGAGGTGAAGTTAAAAATGGGGAAACATGAGGTGAGTTCAAAAAAACTTGAGGTGCGACTAGCAGCTCCCACTACATATTCATGTGCAGAATATTATTATATGGCGGTATCTCATCCACACTCAGCTTAGAAGAAGGTAGGATTCGAAGTAGAACAACGTAATCGGTTCTTATATTCTGCATCGTCGTTCCCCTCAAACTTGAAATCTCCAACAGAGAGGTACATAACCTCAACTTCTTGGCTCTTACACATGTTTAAAAGTTACAGAAATCTCAACCACCGTGTTCTTCCCTTTATTTGTAACTTATATTGTTGTAGTTACAAGCTATTTTTTTAAAACAATTCTAGGGCCAAAGGACCTGCTATAAAGACTGTAAAAAGTTGTGGATATAGCAGAGAAGTATGGAATAACTAAGGATTTATATGGACCGTAGGCAGATTTAGGTTAAGGTCAGGATGGGGAAACAGGGTAAAAACAGGTTCTAGTTATAGGTAAGGCAACAAGGTATGAAAGGGTTTTAGGAGGGTTTAACTCTTAGGGTGATGGATGATAAAGAATATGGCTGCAAACAGTAGGGAGTTGGTTTCTTATTTTTGAGATTCAAGGAAAATATGAAAGAAGAAGGAAAATTAAAGAAAGTGATGGTGAAGAGACAGATTCTACTGAAAAGTTTTAAGAATGATTATCGATGTTTAATAGAAGATGAAATTTGCAGGGACAGCAAGAGAATGAGAGAACAAGAAGAATAGATGAAGATGAATAGATACCTGCTGTGGAGAAAACCCTTAACCAAACGCAGTCAACACTTGTACTCGATCCATAAGGCTGACTTGGATTTTTCCTCCTATGATAAATCCACCATGCACAATCGTGTGGGCTGATGTCCTCATAAAGAACCCTTTCAGTCACACTAAACCCTACATAGAAGTATTTGGAGTACTAACTTACAACATTTATAATGGTAAATCTGTAATTCCCTTTATTCCTCGGGGATTGTATGTGCCGATAATTAGGCAAAAACATGTTTATGTACCAATGTTAGATGCAAAAAGTGTAGGTTTCAAATATAAGTATAGTCATGCGTCCATTGATTAAAATGGAAAGGTTAATGTAAGGGGAGTGAAAGAGGAAAGTTTGTATAAGCCAAATGTTATCAACAAATGGAACGTATGATCCCCTAGTTTTTTTTTGTTTTTTTTAATTTTCTTTTGTCTTTTTCTAAGATGATGAAACATTCATAACCATAACCTCACCTGACTGGCATCTAGGATTAACGAAGTTATTGGGTAATTCTATAACTTACACACTTTTGATACCTCAACTCATTGGCAATAGTTTTAATTTTTTATATTTGTCCCTTTTGTTGTGTCTTGGGTTTCTGTGATAAGTTGCACATTTTGTAACTTATTATTTCAGTATATGTGTATAGTAACTCAAAATTGATAGTCCAATGGATAAAATGCATTCATAATTGCAAATATTCCAATGACTTGCTTAGATGTAATATTTGAGACATCACTGTACTTGATTTAATGACCCACAAATTTGTAGAGCTTTGCTTGGTCTATTAGTGTACTTAAATTGATATAGTTTGCAACACCATGTCATTAGAAACATTTGATAGTACAACCCCAACCTTGCCACTAACAATTGTGGTATGCCTAGCTAGCTGTGGGGAATGCATTGTGAAGATGTCAGGAACACCCAAAAATCCGGGGGGGCTATTCTACTGTTGCCCAGGAGACCATGTGAGTGTCCCCAAATACTTACACTATACAATAGTTTAAGATTTATAAACTCTTTTTTATTAACTATATATGTGATGTCTTCGTACATTCAGCATCTGGGAAAATCGCATGGTTTTGTAAAGTTGTGTGAAGCGGCTGATCGAGGCCTTCTGCGGGTGACTGAAGCAGTTAACATATAGATCGAGACTGTGAGCAGACTCACTGTCAAAGTGACTATTTAAGGTGAAATTTTAGAAGCCATCAACAACCGTATAGTTGCCCTTGAGCACGATATCACATTGCATAGACAAGTGTTGCTCATATGTGCCTTTCTGATCTCCATCCAACTTATAATTATTTTAGGACAATCGTGACAAAAACCACAACTCCTTTCTCAACAACGAACCAAGAATGTTGGTGTATATGTAATTTTCATGTATTTGTAACTTAGCCTATTACAAACGTGTAATTTCATTTGTTAACACTTAGTGTGATTTTTGGGGTAACAGTCTTGTTCGTGTTCACTCCTTATTTGTATGTTTTATATACTTGATTCAATTTATTCCTAACCTACATAATGCATTCATCACAGTAAACTATACCTCTCAATTTGGTTGGAGTATTGAGAAATTTGTTGTTCTCGTTTGGTAAACAACTCACAGAAAAGAATATAAATCCTTATTCATAACAATGTAACCCTAGTAGAAAATATTGAGATATGTATGTTAAACCGATCGTAACCGTATGGTACAAAAATCTGTACAGTTTTCACCTGGTTTCCCATATTTGCCCAAACACATTCGAGAGCTTCTGCTTTATTCAAAATTTAATTGGTTGGCAGATGTTCAGTGATTTCAAGTGATTTCATGGAGAAAAATTGTTATATAAGTTACTACAATTGTCCATAATGATGTAACCCTGTAATAACATATCAAGTTACTCATAATAAAACAATGTGTAACATATTGTATGAGAACTTGTAAAATAAACATTTTCCAAAGTTCTCACACCATAGTGATGAGGTCATGATTTGTTGTAAGCTTATCCACACTGTGTATTTTTATTTACTCTAACCAATACACCTTTTATGATACGCTTAACCACATTGTACCATATTGTATTAAAACGAGTATAGTGAACCACATTCTCCATAAGTAGAACACCGCATGGAGGAGGTATGAAAATTTTGGAAGATAAATCACAATGTTTATGTTCATGTAGTTTAATGAATAAATCTTGTTAAAAACGAGTAGTCATTTAGAATGATCTCGAGGTGACACATTTTGTATATATTAATTTTGGAATATGTAACTTACCGTAGAGAACATGAATACTTTTACTCTTCCGATATAGTAACATTGTTGAAAACGGCGAGGCCTAACTTAGAGAATGCTTACAATTTGAGGAAATCGTAACTTGTAGTCCAACCCTTTACGTTGAGGGACCTAGCATTTAAGATGAAAATATCTGTTGAAGTAGTTACTAAGGGATTTATACACGTCGAAATGTGTAACACAACATAGGACATGTATAACTTATGTTGTTTTGTTAAGTGGTCCTTTAAACAGAACTTCAGAAAAGTTAGACATCTGTTATATTCACTTCCTCATCAAGTTATCCTTTCATTTTTAGTGAACCCGGTATGTTCGACTCCCTAGGGCCGTTATCAACTAAGGTACTATATCGGAAGACTAAAGTTACATATATTCTACAATGTAAGTTACATAGTCTGAAACCACTGAGGTTACTAGTGGATTTTCACATGTCGAAATGTGTAATGCAACATCAGGACATTTGTGTTGATTAGGGGTAAAATTCAATACCTTTTTTTTGGTGGTCCATTAAACCGAACATCATAAAAGTAAGTAATCTATTTTCTTCACTTCCCCACCAAATCATCCATTCATTTTGGTGAACACAGAGTGTGTTCGACACCTTGGGGCCATTATCAGATGAGGTACTACATTGGAAGACTAAAGTTACATATTTCTGAAATGGTAAGTTACGTATTCCAAAACCGCCTAAATACTTAGTAGGTGATTTCTAGACCTTGAAATGTTTAAAGCAACACCATCGCATGTGCAATTTCAACTATTTAACTATTGTAACTTTTGTTGTGTAGTAATCTTTGTTCTTCACTTCCTATTGCAATCATCCATTCATTTTTGTGAACACAATGTGTTCAACTCCCTACGGCCCTTATCAAATAGGTTACTATATCGGAAGACTCAAGATACATATATCCTAAAATGTAAGTTACATATTTTCGAAACTGCCCAAGTTACAATGGAATTTTGACCTATGTAACTTATACTGTTAAAGTTTAGTAACCTTTGTTCACTGGTCCATTAAACTGACCAAAATACAAGTAATCTATTTTCTTCACTTCATCACCAAATCATCCTTTCATTATTTGTGAACACAGAGTGTGTTCGACTCCTTGGGGCCGTTATCAAATGAGGTACTACATCGAAAGACTATAGTTACATATTTCTGTAATGATAAGTTACATATAACGAAGCCGCCAAATTAGAAACTTGGTGATTTCTATATGTGGAAATGTGTAACATAACTTCATCACATGTGTAACTTATACTGTTAAAATTTAGTTACTTTTGTTCAGTGGTCCAATAAACCCTACTTTGTAAAAGTAGTGTGTTTTCTTCACTTCATCATCAAATTATCCATTCATGTTTTGGAACACGGGGTATGCGACTCCCTGGGAGCCAATATCAAATAAGTTACTATATTGTAAGACTAAAGTTATGCATGTCCTAAATGGTAAGTTACATACTCTGAAATGAAGACATAGTCAACACCTGGTGTCACACTGAAAACGTGAAAGTTATGAAGAACTGAGATAATGACTATAATGGTATATTTTCTAAAAATCCCCGATAAGTGGGGTTTAATTGAATCAACCTGAACATTGTGCAAAGATACCATCACAGCAAACCTTACCACTGATGAATAAAAACTACACGTTATCTGTAGATGAGTTACACATTCCATACATAACACCATATTTCTCGAAATACAATAGCTTCTGAATAAAACTGAAATATCGAATAAATAATTATTTGCAAACGATAACAATTTTTATAACGCATTATGTACAATGTCTACCAAGTGTACATTAGATGATGATAACATATACAGTATCAAACTTTGGGTGAGCTCCATTATAACAACTTCAGTGGATTTGGTGGACAACATAAACTCTGCCTAGGGGTATATCATGGGAAAAAATAAGGTGACAATGAATTTGATGAGCACCATCATAATGGAACCAGGGTGCAAACACATCAGCTCCGACAAGTGATACCACCCCCCAAAAAGTTTATTGAGGGCCAAAACCCTCATATAAAAATGGACAAATCACCGTCAAGTAAGTACACAATGATCTTGACTAGGCTTGTAACGTCATTCTGACTTGAAGGAAGAGCTGTAGTTGCCTTGTCGAATCCCCGCCAGTATCTTCAATGCAATCTTAGAAAATATGTACACTTTCTAATCCCATACACTGCCCCTTTTATGGAACTTGGTGGTTGGTAATATGCTATACCAAATGTACAGTTGCTAAAAACATTTACTTGCAATGGGTATACACAGAACATGGGGATCGGGTCAATTACTGCAATGCTTAGACCTGCAACCATAACATTGTTGTTATGAAACTTATTAGAAGTCAATCAAAAGGCGTTCATTGAGTAGCATACCACATGGTACTATTCATTGAAATTAAAAGAGGGGCAAAACTTGGCACTCACAAGTATTGTTGTACGAATGTTAGTTCCTGCCGTGATGAATTAAACTTCGTTAGTAGTAGATCACACGCGACCTCTCTGTGTATCTCATTTATGTTCGCCTGTTATGTTTCAAATGAAACAATGGTACACATAAAGTGAATACTTTTACGTAGGATGCGGTTTCAGAAGGTTAGTACACTAAAAACAGTATATATGAAAGAGATAACCTACCTGAGAAAATGATTCGGTGTATTGTCCATCCCATGAAAACATATTTTTTAAAATGAAGGCCCCGCAATCAAACCTTTAGCAACAATTTTAAAAAGTATCGTTAGCCAAATTTTTGAATTGGGTCTACATATTTTTGCCATAACAGAAAATTGTACCCCCACCCATTATCCTGCGTCGGTTCATCCACTTGGACAATTTTTCACGCTGAGATTCCAACATTATGACCAAATGCAATGGAAATTAACCTCTAGACCTAATATCTGCATAATGTCCAAATCATGATTTAAAGGAAACGAATGTAAGTAAGAGAGCATATTCATATGAATTTCTAACTTTTTTGTTGGCCAACTACAAGGAAACATACCACTTTTTTGGTACTTTTTACGCGAGACCCGCTTTCATCCCCACATATCAGCATAGAATCTAATACGAACACCTTTTCGATGTCAAAATTTTGCATAAGGAGCTATCAGTGGACATTATCTGAAATAGGTGCGTACATCTGTAAAATCAGATATATTGGTTGGTTCACACTTATCGACTACATAAATATAGAAAATATGACAATTCTTCACTTTTAGGCAAGTCGTAATGTCAATTTCAAGGTGCCTAGCATGCATCAACGATACGCCTAACTCTATGTTAAGGACATGACCCTTACAAGAATACAACGCTTGCACAATTTAAGCACGTGAACTTTGTTATTTTGTGCAAAAATAGTTTTAGACCTTATATAAACTCACAACTGATATCAGACGATCTACTACCGTCACAAATAAAGGAATGTAGTACTTCGATAAATTCCCAGTGTTGGTCTTTTCATTGTGCATCAACAGTTCACCATAGCAGTCGATGACCTTAATTCACACCATACAATTACACACATAAAGGAAGTTCAATCAATTACACATAAATTGTTTGGAAAATGAAGCCAAAAATAAAATACACACTAGAAATTCTTTTCATTCACTCATCATTTTTGTTTATATGAATATTTGATAAAAAAAAGTCACCTTGGCATATGTTCAGTGCTGGTACTACTGCCTAAGGGTTATTGGAGACTGTTTCGTTACTTATGTGTTTTTATTTCTTTTACCACATTTTCATATGTTGTGTTGATCGCCTAAAGGGTAACCCACCGGATTTTATTACATTTTTTTTATATTTCAATATGTGTTAAGTTCACGTATCGATGATAGCACTTTCATCTGAACCCTCATACTCCTCAGATCTGAGAATGTACAGACCCACCTACTGATGCTTGTTGCAACCATCCTACAAAAAAATAAATGAGATTGTGAGACTCCATAATGAAAGATTTACTAATTATAGTTAATATCCTTTTAGGGAAGAAACATAGGATGACATGTTCCGCTTACCAGCAGTTGCTTGCTTATATATATTTTTCAAATGTGCTTTATCTTACACACCATCCTCTACACCTATTTATCCACCTTTGGACTTACCTCTTACAGGTTTTTTCATATACAAATCACTCATTTGATGAGGGTTTTTTCTCTTTTTTGTAATTTCTTTTTCCTTCTCTTATGGATTTGGAATATCCACAACGACTTATTTTCCTTTAATAGTCACAGATGCAGCATCAAAGGATTGGACCCCAGTTGGCAAACCAGGACAATCATTGTTCTCTTCACCCAGACGATCAAGTATGTCTTTCAGTATAGCCTTTGCCTCGGCGAATTGAGTGCTCACATCAAGCTTCACAGCTTCAAGCTCATCCTTTAGTTCCCGCTGACTGGATGTTAGATCATTAATCAAATCCATTATTTTGGCCTCAACACCATTAATTATTTCATTAACAACAACATTTGATTCCAAAATTATGCTCTTCAACTGCCTTACCCTTCTTCACAAAAGGGATTGAACATAATCGTCTGTTGTGTGGCTGCTTGTAAAAGTCCCTATAGCTACAGCAATAAGGGCATAGACTTCGTAAAACAACATAACTAGATTAAACAGAGATAATTTGTTAAATGTCAAAGTAACAGATATCTTACAGGGATAGGTGAGCACTCACCACCGAGACCTTGACGGCTATCCTCCAATTCACTTTTCCTACGTCTGCTAACATCAGCGAATGGGAAGTTCCTGCTGATGTAAGGTTGCATTATAATCGTAGGTGGAAATTTTAGTATATATATCACAGTCCTAAAACTGAAGGAATGTAAGTTTGATTAATTTAGTAATGTAGTACATTCAGCTATAACCAACAATCCATTTGGACTATTGTAAGTAGAAAGTTAATAATATAAAGATAGCAATGACATATCTTGTTATAATTAGTACCATACACAAAATTTTCTGGACACCATTTCAAGTGACTGCGTCTACCCAACCATAACAGCATTAAGAGTAAGTTATGTAAACTTAATATCTAACTTCCTGTTCCAAAATGTGTAACTTTTATAGGATTTTCCATACGAAGTCATACAACCTTCAGGACCTTTTGATGTGTTCAAATCTTAACCTTTGTGTTGATTCTATGTTATTTCAATCAAAAAATACTTTGGTTAATGATCACAAATGTTCACAATGATGTAACCGTACGAGAGCATAATGTGTAACTTATATTAAGACAATGTGTAACTTACTATACATGAGTAAGACTGAAATAGATTCCCAACTGAAGATTTGATTTATCTCCTACTAATGTATAGTTTCACAACTACTGACTATGGGCAATGAAATAGTTGTAAGTTTATGTGTAGACGTAACCCTACGACAGCATAGAGAGTACCTTATGTAAACTCAATGTCTAACTTCCTGTTCCAATATGTGCAACTTTGGGGGGGGTTCCATACTTACGAAATAACATTTAGGACCTTTCGATGTGTTGAAATCTTAACCTTTGTGTTGATTTGAATTTTATTTCCATCCAAAAATATTGTGGATAATGACCACTGTTCACATTGATGTAACCATACCAGAGCAAAAGAGTAACTTATATTAAGCCAATGTGCAACTTATTGTGACAATTAGTGTAAATGATTTCCAATTAAACAACATTATAAGATGTGTAAAAAATGATACATCTATGTTGTCCAAGCCCTCGACGTTCGTTATTTGTTTCATAATTTTCTTGATGTTCTCTTTGCCCCACGTTGAATGAAGGGGCATAAACCTCATTCGAGATACCTCATCATGTGCCTTACAAAGCTTTATTGATATATACTCAAAAAACAATACCTGCACCATAAAATTTGACCATTAACATATGCAACTAAATATAAACACAGGAAGACACATGATAAAGAATACTATCTAAATATTTATTAGAACCCCACCTACAAAAAATATAAACAATCAAGCTTGTATGACTTCATATTATTCCTCCTCTGCTCATGCCCTTTTCTCTTGTCCCCTCTAGTCAAGATCGACTTTTGTAATTTTTTGAAGATATACTGAGCCCAATTGAACTCAAATCTCCTCTCAATGTCAACAAGAGAGTGGATGATCTTAGAAGAGGTGTCCAGACTGGACGTTGGGGTGAGCAATGTCGCATGGGCATAAAAAACAAAATCTCGCTTGAAGTTATCCCCTCCACTGGTGGCCAACAAGATTCGCTCCTTAAGAAGCTCCAACAAAATCTTTTGCGTGTCAGACAGTCCATACTGATGCTTGATTTCGGACACAGCCACATCGTTACCTTTTGTAACGACTTCCTTCCCTCTGTTAGGGAAGCCTAAGATCAATTCAAATGCATTTGGTGAAATTCGGAGTGATCGCTATCTAATGTTAATGTTGCATCCAATTGGGTTAGCATGTGCCTAAACCCAATTTATAACATATCCATTTAGTATAGTACTCCCCGGACGTAAAAGACTGTTGAAACCAATTGCCTCTACATCTGAGCTTTGTTTATTTGTTAATTGTTGTACAAGGCCAAATAACCACGATGGAGAGCATTTGGTGTGCAGAGGGGCATGTGAAGAACACTCTCACTTGGTAAATATCAAAGAAAAAATTTCAATGGACATGGACCTACACATAAAAGCTTTATCAAGTGATTTCCTCATGAAAGTTAAACATTAGTAAGAATATTTTCCTAGGTCAATGCATCTAAAAATAATAATTGCTAAACCTGTCTAATTACAAAAGTGGGCTCCAGTGGTAAACGACTGATGTGGCCAATATGTGCACATCGGATGGTAGTCCTCCAAATCGGTCGGGTAATTATGTATGATAGTTAAATCATTGTATTCAACCATATAGGAGGATGGGATATATTTCACCTTGTTAACATTCCAGGTAGTCCTAGAAATGGTGACCTATATATGCAATAAAGACATACCCCATTAGCGGACGTAGAACTCCAATGGGATTTTTTTTTAGGCCTAAGGTCTTCTACAGATGCCAATGAGCAAGATGGGGAGGAGGCTTCGGTTCTTGACATCTCGCTGGCAACCAAATTCCCTGTGTTGGATGGGATATAGATACAAGAGTTTTTGCTGTGTTAGAGAATGATCACAACCAAGAAGATGAGTAACAGGTGAAGATAGTGAACCAAGCAACAGATTAGGGCAAAATATCGAGACGAACCGACTTGAGGTAGAGGGTGGAAAATGAAAACGTATGCGTCTGTACATTTTTACAGTTAAAGACTTAAAAAACAGGGGCCGGAGGTGTCACACCATTGGGGAGTCGATGTCCCCTCATTTACCTATTACGATTATGTGGTATGATCGACGATCTGATCAGTAACCTTTTTGCTTATGTAACGGTTCATCCATTTCATATAACGATTATGGCCCCCAGGCCTATAGTTACGGTGTAAGTAGGATTCAATCATGATACGTGGGCAAGATAAGGGCACAGAGGGCTGCTAAAATAATCCCATCAAACGTCAATTCATCCTTGTTGTAATTCAACTAAAATTTTTTTTTGGTAAAAGGTTCTATTATATTTAAAAAACTGCAATGCTGTTGGAGTAATGTCAAGATTATAATGGTCCACAATTTCTGAAAAAAATCATGGTTCAAACCCATCCGGCTTTGGGGATTTAATTTTTCCCATGCTAAAAGTTACTTACTTGATTTCATCAGGGGAGAAAGTGTTTCTAATAGTGCGGTATCGAGTTCAAAGAGGGTGTGGGAGATGCAATCAGTGGCAGCTTCAATATCGAGTTCAGAAGGGTGGGATGAGATTTAAAGGGATCTTAAGAAATGGGTTGCAACCATGGATATATTTGAGTCCCTAGATGTTCACACACCGTGGTAGTTTTGTAAGGAAGAAATCATATTTTTACCTCTACGGGCAAGGGTGGAGAGATGACCAAATTTGGAGATTCTGTTTCCCCACTTGAGCCAATCAATGTGGGACTTTTGAGCCCACAAAATCTTTTCCCTTTTTGAAAGGGTATTGATTTATGTGTATATAAGGTTAATGGGTTCTTTAGTTTTGGGTGAAGTGTCCAATTGTTTTTGACAGAGCGATACCTAAAGGAGGAAATGTAGGGATATTTTGAAGTGCCCAAAGGAGGTCTTGTTCCACTTTTGCGAGGGTGGGGGTTAAGTTTGTCAGACTATTGTAGACTTCCCTGATAGAAGAGTGAGGCTTGGATGAATCCCAAGAATTTTCAATGAGCGAATTGCAGCCTAGGTGGGTGGTCCACATCTACTCAAATCTAAAAAGGCAAGGAATAAATGAACGAAGAGGGCAAACGATGAGGAGGATTGGGAGATGATTAGAACTAGTGGCTAAGGGATTTTTCTAGGGATGCTTTAGGGAATAACCAACAATCCAAGGGGGGTACAAGCTGCTCGAGGAAGTCTCTATGTAATGACACCTAGATCTTGCATTGGACAAAACCAAGTGTATTGAGGCCCTGAGGAGCTGAGGTCGATGAGATTGCAACTAGAGAAAATAGTTTGACCAAAGTTAATCTCGGTTAAAAGGACGAAGACCACCCTCCTTATTTATGTTTTTAATAAATATAATTATGTCTTATAATGAATTTTTATTTCTTTAACCACTACTTGTTAGGCACTCTCCTTTTTTTCTTTTATGCAAAGAGGCTAAAATGTACGAGGGTTGACCCAGGTTGGTTTGCTTTGGAACCTTTGTTTAAGAGTTTCATTCTCCACCCTAAACTCTGCTTTATTAGTTTAAATCTTGGTATGATTTCACTCCATTGTCAATACTCTTATTCGAACCTGTCGTGTTATTGCTAAATTATTACTAAACTTACTGATAGTATAAGTTCGATATAAATACACCAACATTTCATACGACTTATTTACGAATTCCTCACGTTTGGATTGCACAGTTATAGAAATAAAGTTACTATTTCTGATTGTTAAAATTACATGTCTTTCGTCCAAAGATTATAGGCATCAAACTGACTATATGAAGACCAATGAAGTTACGTATACAAAATGAATAAAATTACACATTATTACGATAGACAACAAGCATTCCTTACCTCATTTAAGAGAAACAATTGAATAGGGCAAGTTAATTCATCTTGGGGATTCTTAGTAGTAATTATTAACAAAAGCCACATAGTATAACAACTTTAAATTACATATTATTAAGTTATTGGATCAATCTATACACTATACAAAAATTTAATGGAGCAAAACTAGTCGCGTACTCATAAATGTTACCCCTTATGGAAAAATACAAATTAAATATTTTCAGTACATAAACTTAAACATTTTATAGGACTAATTTATGGATTCCACACATTCAAGTTACACACTAAAAATAAATAAAGTTATTATTTTGTATTGTTATAGTTACATCAATTTCTCGGTGACAATTTAGTTTAAAATTAACTATCAGTACACACTAACTCACACATACAAAATGACTAAGGCAAGTTAATTTGTAGGAGAATGATTGTCTATTTTGAGACAGACCTCTCTTATCGTGCATTGATTGACACATGATGTATTTTTGAATTTGATGTCTTTTATCAACCACCTACCTTTTCCACCAAACACTTTTTTGGACCCTTTTACCCCCCAAAACAACACGTCTGTCTCTAATTCACCATATACAATACAGAGGCATTTTTATCACAGAACATTTGCTTCGTAATTCATATTATAGGTACAAAGGTATAGTTTACAAGTACCAATTCGTAGAAGTTACTAATTATCAACAAATGCTACAAATATTATTAAGATTAAATGATTGTACACAATTAAAACGTCCTCGTGTAAAATGATAATAGAAATTATAACTTGTTTACAAAAAAGAGGCTACTCCAGATTAAAAATAAATAATTCAAATTTAGGAACTATCAACACTACTAATTAAAAATTTCTAATATTAAACATTCAGTATACACAAGTAATGTGAACATAGTGTTCTTCTCGACTGTCCACCATATTTCGTGAAGCCAGAAGAAATATCCCAATACAACCTTCACTCATAATAATTCGTAACTTTATAATATGAATTTGGTAACATGAATTGTTAAGAGTAAGTAACTTTGATTG
The DNA here is from genome assembly GCA_025762735.1 of Platanus orientalis. Lineage (NCBI taxonomy): Eukaryota > Viridiplantae > Streptophyta > Magnoliopsida > Proteales > Platanaceae > Platanus > Platanus orientalis. The sequence continues at coordinate 2,028 of JAOXJP010030715.1, read as the reverse complement.
GAAGGGGTGCAGAACTATTCACACCAGCTCTGTAACATTTTCTAAACATATTAGTAATTTCCTAAAGTAAACTATGTGAATGTGTTGGATATTAATTGGCGAGAGTACGTAATGTCATAAAACAAGTTTTACCCATGGAGCGAGTATCATTATGATAAGAACAGTTCATAAAAACTTTTGGATCTTTCTCTACAAGAACATTTATAAATTTAAAGGGGAAGGTGTACAACTCCCATGGATATTATTCACATTTGGTATTTGATCTATCAATATAACACATAGTTGAAGTAGAGTAACTTACCTTCAAATTGTGTATAAGCCTTCACTCATAGTTATGTGTAAGTTTGTAATATAAATATGTGTAACATGAATTGTTAAGAGTGAATACCTTTCATCGAAGAGGTCACTATAAAAAACCTTTGGATCTTTTTCTACAAGAACATTTCTTAATTTAAAGGGAAAGTTGTGTAAGTCCCATGGATATTATTCACATTTGGTATCAGATATATCAATATGACACTTGGTTTAGGTGGAGTAACTTACCTTCAAATTTTGAATAAGCCTTCACTCATAATTGTGGAAGTTTATAATATAAATATGTATAACATTAATTGTTAAGGTTGAGTACCTTTCATCGAAGAGGTGACTATAAAAAACTTTTGAATCTTTTTCTACAATAACATTTCTAAATTTAAAAGGGAGGTTATGCAACTCCTATGAATATTATTTACATTTGTTATTAGATATACCAATACAACACGTAGTTGAGGTGGAGTAACTTATCTTCAAATTGTATATAAGCCTTCACTCATAATTATGTGTAAGTTTATAATATAGATATATGTAACATGAATTATTAAGACTGAGTACCTTTCATTGAAAGGGTGGCTTTCCAATACAAATTGTCACCCTATTGGATATTCTTGTATCTGTAGATGACTTATTATAACAAGGGTTATATATACCTTAAATAACCTTTCAATTATGTACAAGCCTGTCTGCCAAATTATTATTATCACATGATTATGTGTGAAATGTAATGAGTAAGTCTAATGAAAAGGGTGAGCCAACTACCATTCACAGTTTGTGTAGCTTTTTCAAAACAAAAAGGTAACTTTCACACAAAAATTGAGTAAATATTATTTACAGTTAATCATGCCCAACTAAGTCATGGCACAAGTGACTACTTGTGTTCAACAGAGCTTTTACTGAGTACAAAAACATAATACGCTTTATTATTATGAGCCGCCACAAATGTCTAACACATTGACGTATAAAGAGAACCTAATATGATCAGTAATAAGCCATCAACAAGACATTTCACACAGCAAAGGTGCTTTGTTGTCAACACAAAACAGAAGTTCCTAGACGATCATTTTCCTTACATTGGTGATGTTCGTCTAATCATATAATAACAGTTTCATTAAGGAACTGTATAATAATTCCATCAACCAATTCAAATTTTAGTAATCAGGGTGGCTTGTTTGTGAGTAACGTTCCTTAAAGTGACTATCCCATGCTGCCATGTTTTCCATCATAAATACGTTGCAGTCAAACCTTGGTATGGAAACAATATGTGGACAAGATTAGATGGGAGAAGAAAACAATTGGTACCATTTCACAAATAATAAATTTGAAATATAAACAACAACCTAAGACTAAGGCAATGTTAAGTAATTCCATCATTGGAATGCATTCTCACTTGTTTATGTCTTGTAATGGTGTATCCATTACTTCCTCCATTAACTAGCATTGGATCCGTTGGTGTACTCCAGATAAGAACTTGAGCATGACATCTAAACTGGCTATCTAGAAAAATGCATATAGAGGCATCATATCACACTATTAAAACTTAATATAGTTCCTTTACTTTTTTTCATTGGTGTATAAACAATTGAACTAATAGTTTTGTTAGACATACTAATGGCACCATGGTTAAGTTTCGGGATGCGTAGCCTTTAACAGAGTCAAGCACATAAACATGTTTCAACTTAGGGTCAAGCACCACAAGCCACCAATGTTTGTTGT
>JAOXJP010030704.1:0-16847 GCA_025762735.1 Platanus orientalis | reverse complement strand
CTTCCCCAAGAAGCCCGCGGAAGAATTAGTCCCAATAGCAAGGCCCTGGCCCTTTACATAGTGGGGAATTGACATAGTCGGGCCACTTCCTATAGGGAAAGGATAAATGAGGTTTTTGGTGGTAGCCATCGAGTACTTCACCAAGTGGGTAGAGGTTGAACCCTTGGTGAAAATCATCGAGAAGAGCATCTATGACTTCACTTGGAAGTCCATCTTCTGTCCGTTTAGGATTCCCTGAGTCATTATTAGCGACAATGGCAAGCAGTTTGATAATGCCCAGTATCGGGAATTCTACGCAGAGCTCGTTATCAAGAATCACTTCTCTTCCTCAGCTCACCCTCAGGCTAACGGCCAAGTGGAGGTCACTAATAAAATGCTCTTAGCCATAATCAAGAAGAGGCTTGATGGCTCCAAAGGCCTTTGGCCCGAGGAACTGTCGAGCATCCTTTGGACATACCATACCACGGTGAGGATTCCTATAAGGGAAATGCCATTCCCTCTAGCATTTGGAACAGAGGTAGTGATGTCGAGATTGGAATGTCCATGCATAGAACGGAAAACTTCGACTCAGAGAAGAATGAAGAAGGCCTCATAAGTAACCTTGACTTATTGGAAGAGAGAAGAAACAATGTTGTACTTCAGACAGCCACCTACAAGCAAAAAATGGCCAAATATTATAATTCCAAGGTCAAGACAAGGATATTTATAGTCGGGGGTGAGTTTGGCAACATAAGACCTGACAGAGGGAAAGCTGAGACCAAGTTGGGAAGGGCCTTACAGTCTAACATGCTGCAATAGGCCCAGGACCTACCACCTTGAAACAATGCAGGGGGAGCCCCTACCATGACCATGGAATGTAAAATATCTGAGAAAATTCTATCAATAAAATTAATGTTATAATTTTAATTAGGGAAATGTTCTAGTTATGCAGGATCGATATAATTATAGGCCATCAAGCTTAGGCTACAAGACTAGTCCTAGGTTACAAGATTAACCCTCAGGTTACAAGACTGACCCTAGGCCACAAGACTAACCCATCCTTCTAGCTGATCGCACCTCGTGCTTAGGCTACAAGACTAACCCTGGGTTACAAGATTAACCCTCAGGTTATAAAATTGACCCCATACCACAAAATTGACCCATCCTTCCAAGACCACGTGCTTCTTCCTCAGGCTACAAGACTAGCTCCTGCATTACAAGACTAACCCTCAGGTCACAAGATTGACTTCAAGCCACAAGATTGGCATGTCCTCCAAGGGCCTCATGCTTCCTAGTCAAGCTAAAAGACTAGCCCTCAGGCTACAAGATTAACCCTTAAGTCACAAGGCTAACTCCAAGTTACAGAATCAACCTATCCCCCGATTGAACAAAGTGCAAGGCGAAGAGGAGTCCCACAAATTCATTAGAGTAATGAGGCCCGAAGCTCATTAGGACGCATACATTGCAACCAGAATCAATTTTCATTTACCAAGTAAGTACAACTACACCCCCCACGAATAAGATACGTAAATTAGAGAAACATTGGAGGGTACCTGGTGGCATCACCCAAGAAAAGCCCTCACATGGAGAGAAGGCTAAGCCCTAAAAGAATACCATCGGGGACCCTTATTCTTCTGAAAACACGAGAGGTCCATCGGGTCATCCCCTCGGTTTAATTGAGGAAGTTTTGTCCCTAATGTGCATTTACACTTAGAAACTTTTGGTTGATTTTAGTTAAGTACCTACCTCTATTATTCTTTAAAATATTAACCTTGAGGGATCCTAACACTTAGAGAAATTTTACACTGTTTATCCCCACTCAGGTAAAAGTTAATTACCCCAAGAAGCACTCATACTAAGAAAAATTCCTTAATTATTCATACACTCTTAAGGTTACCTACCTTGGCCTACCTAAACACACATAAGGTGTGCGAGAAGGAATCACCATGACCCATACCAACACTTAATAAAATTAAGAAAAAAAAGATTGCAAACTAGAAGCGATACACATAAACGGGGGGCAAAAGAAGATTTTATTCATATTACTAAAATTTTACAAGAGTTTAATATATATATATATATATAATACAACTATTCTTGAGGGTTGCCATCCCCCATTGCTACCTCTTCCTCTCCCGGGGCAACGTCCTCCCGACCACTCCCCCCGGACTCGACGACCTCTGTTTCCTTGACTTTAGCAACCTTCGCCTCCTCGACTGCCCCCTCAGTCACTACCTCTCCTCTTTGGCCAGCTTCTACTTGTTATTCTTCCTCAGCCTCAGCACCCCCCTCGTCGAGTATAATAGATGAGAAGTCTACGTCGAGAAATCGCTTGGCCTCTAAGCCCCGAAAGTCCTCGAACCCTTCCCAGAAACAGTCGGCCCTAACGATCCCAAAATTGTCTGAGGCTAGGTACTTGGCTGTAGCCGCCTCGAGAGCCTCTTCCATGATCTTCTCCTTCTCCCTTTCTCTCTCCACCTCTACCTCAAGGCACACCTACTCTAAGGCATTAGCTACACTATTATTCACCGAGCTCTCGAGGGAAGGATTAAAATTGTCCTCGATCATAATGTGGTGGTTCCTCTCGTTCCCTAGATCGTCCCTCGCCCAACAGACATCCTTCTCAACATCTCGCAAGAGAGTTGTCATGACCTCGATACGGGCCTCCTGCTCCATGGCCTTTGTAGCTATGCTGGCACGAGAGTCCTCAGACCATTTCAGTTTACCCTTAAGGGTACTAATTATGGCCTTTGCTTCCTTCCAAATGGCCTTGTTCTCGTTTATTGCTTGGGTGAGGCCGTTCAGATGCTCGACCTGGACTTGCTCACAAAATTTATATTTATGGATCGAGGCCAACATCAGGGCCATGATCTGCGAAAACAGGGTTGAGTCAATATGAAAGATAAAAAAAACTAAATAAAAAGCACCAAGGGACGAGACATTTTGCCTTAGCCATGTAATGCATCATATCTTAATGCATGGTAACCGGAGTGAGGCTCTTCCTCATATACTCGAGGTCATGCTGGGGAACGCCCCTTAAATGGTAGTACCACCTGGACTCGACCTCATCAACCAAGAACCAGGCCCTAATGAGGACTCTCCCACTACCAGGATAGAAGTAGAAGAAGATGCCACCCGAGTAAAGGTTGTCACTATCACAATCTATGGGACGGGGGCCTCTGTAGCAGTAGCAGGGGCCTCGGTGACAGTTGTAGGCGTAGCTGTCTAAGAAACCATGGCTTGGATCCCAGAGGTAGGAGGGGGAGAGGAACCGGCCATGTCCTCTTCCAAATCAAAGACTTGGATGATAGTAACGGGAATTGGGGGAGGTGTTGGAACTGTCTCAAGGACCTAAACCTCAGAATGTCCCCCGGAGATGACGTGCCACTTCCTTTTTCTCAAGGTCACAACTCCCTTAGTTTGGCCAGTCGCAGACAAGTCAGTTTTCTTTACCCCCTTGGCCTTAGCATCTCTAATTTCCTTAACCCTTGAGAGATACTTCCTATTGGTCTTTATCGTTACTCAAGAAACAGACCCGGGGTCAAAAGTTAACAAAAAATAAAATAATTAGAGAAAAGGGGGAAAAGGAAGACAACTAGAATGAGGACAGGTGAGTTACTTGGGTTTGGACCAAACCCACATTGATGGAGTCGATTGGGTGTGATAAGGTCTGGGAAGGCATGCGAATGGTAGTTTATTACCTCCCAGATGTTAGCCTCCTCCTCATCAGACAACTCGTCTGCTTCAAAAACTAAAAAAAGAAGAAGAAGAAGGAAAAGGAGGCGGGAAAAACACATAAGGCAATTTAAAGAAAATGACTCAAACAAAGACAACGATAAAAAAATATGTATATATAAAACAAATGACAATAGATTCAGGACTTACCTACTGGGCTGATGACCAACACCCATGCTCGGTTGAACTTTACTACAGGGACCTACCCCGGGGGGCATTCCCAACCCTCACCCGAGACAAAGAAATACCGGCTCCTCCACCCACTATTGGGGCTTGGGAGCGTAGTCACCAAAGTAAGAGTCAGGTTTCCACTTGCAAAATAGAACCACCCGGGCTCCTGCTCCTTGGGGCTGTAGTAGTGAAAGAATTCGTTGAATATGAGGGGATGTTTTCCCTTAAAGGTTAGCTCCCATAGGATACATCTTATGGCTATCTGCTAGGTATTGGGCATTAGCTGCTCGGGTGCCAGCTCAAAGTAGAGTAGTAGTTCCCTTAGAAACAAGAGAACCGAAAACCTAAGGCCCACCATGAGGGCCTGCTCGTACATCACTACGCTACCGGTAGGGGCTTTGAAAGCCCGAGAGTCCCCGAGGGTCATAAAAATGATCCCCTAGGGAACAAGATATATAGAGTAGTATCAAGTCAAGGTTTCCACCCCCAACTTAGAGCCATAAAGGGCAACCTTGAAATTTTTCTTGGGAGCAATCTCCCTTGCTGCCCCCTGGGCGTTAGATGGAGCCAGCTCGGTGGCCTGCTCCGTGGGGTTTTGTCGAACTTCCGACAAGTCATCGGCCCCATCAACCGTTCGGTCAATAGTATCCCTAGACACCATCTATACAACATTAGAAAAATGAATATATACGGAAAGAGAAAAATAGGGAAAGACACCAATACAAATACGCCAAAAGAAAATAAAAAAAATAAAGAACACTAACAAAAAATAATGACAATCTAATCGACGAAGCGAAAGGAGATTATAGGAAGCTAAATGACTAGTTGAAGTATAAAAGGGGTACCTAAGAAATAGGCAGACTTGAGAAAGACACCGGAATCTTTGAAAAACGGTTGTCCAGAAGAAGGGAGGTCACCGAAGACAACTAAGAATGAAGCCTGGAAGTGCAATTGAAAACAAAGACGACAACACGTTGGGATGAAGAAAACTTTTTGAAAATCACTCGAAGTAAAAGAAGGAGGCACAAGAGACGACAAGCAAGGATAAAGGAAAGCCAGAACTGTGTCGAGGGGGAGATTTATAAACTACCTCAAGGATTTTCGACCCTACACGTGTCGCGCATTTAAGGGATAATGAAGTGAACCCAAAAGCGATGAGACTCGTGAATCCTGAAATATTCAAGAGGTTTAAACGTAGTTGTTAGATGATCTAGAGATTCGAGACGACATGATGCTTGACATGACCCATAATTGGCGCTAGCACGCTTCTCGGTTACTAAAATTCATTAAATGCGAGGTCATCATTAGCGCTTATCCCCAACCGATATCACCTCGATAGTTGAAACGACACGCCGCCACGCCGAAATAATAAGAAACATACGCAAACAGTCTGTATTCCTGGGTCAAGTAACCCTGGACCCGGGGAATAAGGGGGACAACTGATGAAGAAGACTATACCGAGGCCCTTACTAGTTAACTCTGATAAGCCAGCGTAGTCTCGACTCTAGAAGAACCGACCCAAAGAATTCCTAAGAGGGCTAACCTTGGCCCTCCGAGTCACAAAGTGCCGAGGCCCCCAACAGGAAGGTAGGAACATCCCTTGGCACTCGACCCCAAGTATTCCGTAAGTAGCCTCGACTATCATCAAAGCACCTAACACCCAAAGACCATTCGGGACCCCGAGGCTCTTGGGGCCCAAGATCCCCCGACCTGTAGAATGTGGCAACCCCGACTACTCAGCTTAAAAATAAGCATAATTTAGAGACCGTTATGAGAATAACATATTCTCTATAGCAGGCATGGCGATTCTAAGAAATGACAGAGAGAGCAGGGTGAGATGCGGCCAAGAACGTGAAAGAAAGCGACATGCGAGAATGTGGGAGGAAAGCGACATGTGAGATTTTCCCTGATATGCCACTACTCGAGCCTATAAATGTGGGTATCAATCCATTCTCCAAGTATGAGACATCAAAAACCCGAAAGAGAGAGAAAGAGCTCTACTTCTATAATCCCCCCGTTATCTGACTTAATCGTTAGAGAGCTAGAGGTCGGCACCCCATCGATGCCTAGCTTCCTGACCTTCTCTTGTTCAGTGTGTGCAGAGACCACTTCGACAAGACCTGTGACAATCATAAAACCATCTGATCAGCGTAAAGGAGCCCGCTACACCGATATGCTATAAAAAATAATGGGAGGATATTGTAAGAATATCGTAATAATGTTGATCTAAAAAAAGGGGTAAGATGGGACTAAAATTATGTTGGTCTAAAAAAAGGTGAGAAGAGAATAAAAAATAAGGAAAGGATCTGCTACACCCAAAACAATATATTCCTCCGTAGACACACAAAAGGTGAGGTGTACAGGGTTAAAACTTAAAACTATAATAAATAGTTTTCAAATGAAAAAACAGGTATAGAAAAAATTTGGTTTACAGGGTTAAAACTTTAAGTCATAAAAAAAGTGCTCAAATGACTATTTTCTCCCTATTTAAAACGGGCTCCAAATTCAAAAGACCATCAAGTGCCAGCTTGTGGTGTGGGGACATGGAGGAACATATTATTTGGGTGTGGGAGATCATTTCCCTTCAACATAAGGCCAAACAGTGAGTGTTATGGACTTAGATTTGGAGGTTTCAAATATAAAGAGGGGAAGTATGTCCTGTTAGTTAAATGGTATTGGATATAGTTTTTGTTCTAGTAGTGATATAAGATATTTTCCAAAAGATCATTTTTTTAATAATTTTTTAGACCATATTTATGGAGTATAGGTTAAAAAGAAAATGCTCGACAAAGAGACAAAGATCAAGTTTTGCATTGGATTTGGGAAAGAGTCATCCTACATGAATAAGAAAATATAATCCTACTAAAAAATAATTTTTTAAAAGAGATAATAATTCCTTTAAAAGATATATTTTTTTCCAACACGCGTGGGAGAACCAATCCATACCTTTGTTTCCAAACACACAAATGTGCGTCTGGAAAAGTGGGGACCCAATGAAATCAGTTCCACAATTTTTTTCTTCTCTGCTTTTGGGCTTTCCATTGGTAGTTCTATGTATTGCCAAAGACGTGTCTTTCACAAACTCAAAAAAGATGAAGATAATTACACTATAATTCTAATGAAATTAGGAAACTGATTCAACACTCTCGGTGTATTTCCTACGTATTTTCAAAGGTGTGTAATCATACAAAAATGATTTAGCATGTGTTTATGTGCAAACATGTTGTCAAATCATTTTAAATTGAAGGGGTCCACGCAGATAGACGTGTGGATATGGATCTTATGTGCTGCTCTTTCGTTCACATTCCCACCCATTTTCCTTATATTTGAGCGAGGCAATGGGGATCACGGTTAGCTTTTATTATTATTATTATAATTTTTACGCACACGTAGTGAGAAATTCCACAGTTGACACCAAAAGTGATCATAGCTTTTTGTGCAACTCAAAACCCTCATGTACGATACAGGCTCACCCCACTGATGTAGGATTAAACACACGCCCAAGGTATATACTGACACACACACACACACAAGAGACACATATACACACACAAGAGACTACGGTTAACTTTGTATTGGGTGGAATAAGCATCTAACCAAAAACTAATGCAATCCAGACAAGCACCCATACGACGCATCAGTACCAAAAAGTGATTTACACTTTTTTGGGGGCACTTATCATTTTTCAGCGCTGATGTTTCTGCACCCTGATACCGTTTTCACAGTTCTCACGAGATTTGTTTTCACCTAATTTTTCTCCCATTTCCATGCATGTTTGGTACCTCGTGGTGCATGGCACTCAGGATCTTTTGTGGTTGCATTGTGTGCTGTGGTGGCGACCACAGAATGACATGTGGTGGGAGAAAGATGGCTAGGGGCAATAAAAAAGTCCATGCATGCTACTCAACTGAGTCCGACGCGTAACTCTGTGGTCACTGTAACACGGTCGATCGCAACACTTACCATGATTAGTGGGGATCCTAAGTGGATGCATGGGAGGGATTTTTTTTTTTCTTGAAGAAGACAAGTCCCATAAAGTATTAGCTCTTAGAAAGCAAATGTCCTGTCCAGGATTTGGTGTCCAAGACACCAGGGGACATCATATGGAATGAAATGGGTGGGTGATACATTTTTTGAATATGGCATATTCATTTTATTTCATGACATCTCCTGGTGTCCTAGAAACCATCATGGATACCAAATCCTGGACAGAACATTTATTTCCAATAAATACACTCAGGATATATCCTCTCCTGCCTATTGCACATCATGCTTCTGTTGCCATGTGACATATATCCCCCAAAAGTGAAAAACACCTACCTAAATTTGATTTTATGGGGGGGTTTGCATTGTGGCACAAGCAGGATGATACACAGGACTTTTAAGGTAGGATCTGAATTCACACAAATACCATAAAATGCAATGTTTAAAAACTCGGATAGGTCCAATGACTAGAAAGTCTACTGATCCATTGTTCCTAGTTACCCACTAGTTTGTATAAAAATAAATAATATTTAAATTGTTTTTTTGTAAATACAACAAAAGTAGTAAAAATAAAAAAGAAAGAGAAATTTATAATAAAAAAATAAAATAAAATAAAATAAATGGATGATAGAAGGAAAGTTGGAGGATTCGGATTAGAGCAGACTAGAGGGAAGACAACTAGAGAGGGTAATGCAAAGTTTTTAGATTTTCACAGGGGGTTAAAGGGTATTGTGGTAAAAAAATGGGTTAACCAAGCGATTTCTTGGAAAACTCAGCTGGGTTACTTGAAAAACTTGGACGAGTTATCTTGTAACCAGTTTGTTGACGTCATACCCGTTTTAGCAGTTGGTAAACCAGGAACTCTGCCGAGTCGAGTAATTTATCCAAGTTTCCCAGTCAACTAGCTGGTTTTTAATCACTGATAAAACGTGTGGAAAGCACAACCTAAATTTTATTTTTTGGGGGGGTATTTGTTGAATAACAGTGCAAGCAAGATGTTTGACAGGATTTTAAGGTGTGGGGACGATCTGAACTCAGAAAAATATCATAAAACACGTGGTTAGATATTTTTTATCCTTTACAAAAAGGTAATGGAACCTTAATTAGCTTGGCTTTAATCATAATTCAAGACCACCAAGTTAATGTTCGTTCTTCAACTTTTTGTTGGAAGTGTGAGTGTGTGACCACCCCCTTTGAAATAAATGTCTTTTGCCTTCTTTTCGATTGTATTGCTTGCTATTTCTCGTGCTGTAATTGGTTGGATATACACGTTGTAAGTTTTGTTCATGAACGTGGATTGAGCTCAGCTTCGTCAACCAAGAAGAATATTGTTCAACTTCTTCAATCTCCTAAACAAACATCTCGTTCCATGTTCGAAGACAGCAATTTCTGTCACTTTGTCTTCGTCTTTGCCATCCATTCACCGTTCTTTCTTCAATTCTTCCCTCGCTTTTCTTCAAAACGGAATGAACTACGTTCTTGCCTCCAAGTTGACATCTAAAATAAAGAATGCTTCAGCTAATTTTGACCCGTTGGTTGCATTTATGGAAAGATCCAAAGGCTAATATCTGTTGTACACTCTTTCGCAAAGCTCGATTCCAATAGACAATAAATGTTCTGTCCAGTATTTGGTGTCCAGGATACCAGGGGACGTCATATGAAATAAAATGGGTGGGAGTTATATGAAATTTCAAATTCCCCCCCCCCGCCACCGCCCATTTTATTCCATATACGTCCCCTGGTGTTGGTGTCCTGGGCATCAAATCCTGGACATGACATTTGCTCCCCTGGTTAAAACCCATCCCTTTGGTATTTGAATTGATCCAGGTAAAAACTATGTTTGGATTTTAATTATCCAGTAGAACCTGATATAATTCTGGCCCTGACAAGATGGGTTTTAGTTGGGCCCTGGGCGATCGAAGAGGATCCTCTCCTGCCGCTTATGACCTGTTAAGGTCCTACCTAACAGGTGGCACGACATGATTGGTGGAAAAAGGTGAAAATATCTTCCAAAAATTGTAATTCAATTTTTTTTTCCTTCAAATCATGTCATGCCACCTGTTAGGCAGGACCTTAACAGGTCATAATGCTGCTGGAGAGGACCCGTGTTCCGCCAGGCGGTAAGCATCACCAACTATGAGTTTGGATCATTTCTAATTGGATCGACAAAAGGGTATTTTGATAAGTACACAATAAACTTATGTATTTATCAAAACATCATTTGTCCCAAGAAGATTAGGTACACATGAAGTTCGTACAAATAGATGCAAACAATGCCAGGGTGTGGACAAATCAATGCCAAAAAGTTATAAGTGCTCCCTCAAAAAAAAAAAACAAAAAGTGTAAATCACTTTTTGGAGCTGATATGTTAGCCCCTAGTATTGGCACCATCTTAAAAGTCTACTCGCAGATGAATGACACATGGATTTTAATGGGCCTAGAATTGGAACCATAAACAAGGATACATGACGAAACCAACATTACAATACGTGTCAAAACAATTGGTACACGATGAAGACGAATAACTACTCACACAAAGCAAGTCAAGTTAAACTACTACACACCCAAGGACAGACATTTTTTGTGATATGGAAAAATGGCTATAGCAACGAAGAAGAGTGAAAGGATCCACTCATTCAACGTGAGGAAGATGTTACAACTGTTGTAACTGACTAGATTAACATATATAGGCCTGAAGAAGAAGATGAAAGGATCTTCAACATTAACATCAAATCTTATTTTTACTTTAAGAGTAGGTGTAGGTTTATCTTAGGAGTAGGAGTAGCATAACTTAGTCTATAATTCGGTTCGAAGAATGGTGAATCTGATTCATTCTTGGTTTATGTAATCATCTCGGTTGACATCGAGTGGGGTGACTCCTTTTAGGAGGTTTACAGTTCCTCGGAACAAGCGAGACATTTATATTGTGTTATTTTAGTCAATTCTTCCTTTGCCAAAATGCTTGTAATCTAATGGTTGAAGGTGGATGAGATGGAATCCAACAACAGTTGTAGCCACAAATGGTCGATGGCAAATAGTAAATCACACAAGAAATGTTGAAAGAGGTATGTAATATGAAACCCACTCAAATGGGAAAGAAAACCTTCTTTTCTGATTTCCCCTTTCTCAGTCTTAATCTTCTAGACCCTAATTGCGTTCGAGCAATCATTAAGAGTCAAAATAATGCCTTTTGCCTTTTTGGTTTTCCACTGGCTCTGCTCTCGGTCTGGCTTCTCTCCCTAATTATCAATTTAGCAATGACCTTTCCGAGATCCTCATCGAGGCCAAGGACTCTAGAGTTTCAAGTTCCTTTGCTCTTAGTTCCATGATATTCCACCCTCAACCATATTCTTTAGTCTTTGATAAGATGTCTCTATGAGGATGAAACCATTCGTGAAGCCATTGTGAAGGTAGGTGATCTAGAATAGTACTAGGAAATAAAGATAGGATTAGGACTAGTGATTTGATTCATGGATGTCAGAAGAAACCTAATAGAAGCAAGATGTGGATTGAGATTAAACAATTTTCCGACACATATGATGTTCTATGGTGTTGCATTGGAGACTTTAATACAATCACTAACTCAATAGAAAAATCAGGAGGATGTACTTTTCCAAAAAATGCATTTATAGATTTTAAAGAAATGATTAATTTTTGCGGATTAATAGATTTGGGATATTCAGGGTCAACCTATACATGGTCCTATGTGAAATTCCTATGTATGAATCCTAGAGTGGGAGGGTTGTGAATAGGATTATTTGAAAATTATTTTTAAGTTGCCTCCAAATTCACTTATTACTTTGTTTATTAAATTGTTTCGGTATTTCATTACAATATAATTGTGCACATGAATATGAATATATTCAATTGTTCTATAATTAAGATTAATTCAATATGTATAGTGTTTGATAATGTAAATGATGAATGAGAAAGCAAACTACAAGCAATCACACATGTACACAAGATGTATAGTGGTTTGGTACAACAGTTTACATCCACTTTTAAAAGCTCAACACAAGCTATGTAATTTTATTAAGATTGAAGCCAATACAATCAATGATAAAATTAACACAATCCTAGTTTACTTGCCAAGCAAGTTACACCCGGTGTTCTCGGTGGGTGTGATCTATGGTCTACTCTTCCGGTGTCCCCGGTGGAAGAGGTTTAGGTGCACACTATCGGTGTCTCCAGCGGTAGTACCAATTCTCCTAGTGTCTCCGACAGGAGTGGTCTAAATAACTTTTAATAAAAGTTAAAGGCAAGAATTACCTTTTTGTATATTAATGTTGCCTTTTACACAATGTTGGGGTTGCTCCTTCTTGAGCAAGATGTAACTATTTATTCTCAAGTGCTTCTCGGTTGGCTCTTCAAGCTAGAGAGCCAATCTTGATGGATTGTTCCTTCTTGAGCAAAATGTGGCTATCAAGCCCACCTTTCTTCTCAAGGGTTTAGATAACTCTTGGTACCTTCTTCTTCAAGATTTGACTTAGCATTGTAGAGAGAAGGATAGGAATGGTCAATGAGATATAAATTTTCCTATCTAGGCTTAGAAAGAGATTCTCAACAGTTTTAGAGAGTTGAATCTCTAATAAATTTCCCAAAAACAAGCAAGAGAGTTGTGATTTTTTATCATGACCATTACCTTGTTCATTTGAGTTCTTCTCTTTATATATTGGATGAAAATGGTTCATGTCCATTAGATTAGAACCTTCCTAAACGGTCAAAAGATCTTAGCCATTGATTAAAATCTACTTTTTAAAGTTTAGACCATTATACAATGTTTTCGTAGCTTTGAATTGATCAAAGTGCAAAAAACACACAGATCCTACAACCTGAGAGTTGCTGGATCGATCCAATAAGTTTGGATTGATCCAAACCATTTGGATCACAGTGGTTTAATCCTGAATCAATCCAAATTCTCTGTAATCCCTTCTAAAGGATTGGGAATGTAACAAAGGACTTTGGATCATCCCTCCGTGGTTTGGGAAAGTCTGTAAACCTTAGGAGACCCTTATCGGATCCTTGATTTACTTAGGCTACCATACAATACCTAATGTACCTGAAAAAGGCTTAGAGTAGAGCATGAATCCTTCGGGATAATGCTTTGACTCAAGAACCTCCTAGACTTTAACATGACTCCATTTATGTCCTAGTCTATATAATACATGTATTTTACAGTTCATGAAATTTACAATACATTACATTTACAATCTCCCCATTTAGGAATTCCCTGACAAAACTTAAAATACATGAATAATGGAGTATAAAATGAATAATACAATAAACTCAAGAACTCCAACTTAAACCAGGTCTTCTATGAATTGCTTTGGCTCTCCCCCTTGATGCATGCTCGGGCTTTTCATGATTAACTCTTCATTTGCAATTTGCTCTTAGCTTTAAGTCCCTGAAACACATTTGACCAAAGTATACATTTCTCAAACCAAGATTAGTCCAGCCAAATGATAAAATATAATGAATACACAAGCAAGTAAATGAATGAATTGAAATGCATATGCCCATGATGAGAGATATCAAGAATGATAATGCAAGTGAATGTGAGATAGATCTAAAGAATTTCACTTGATTCTTTTTTCAGATTAATCACATGTTTTTACTCCCCCTAAGTTAGACAATTCATTTTTACTCCCCCTGAGTATGATATACCAATTTTAGAGCAAACTTGCCTTAGATGTTCAAAGTTATCAAATTTAGCAAAATTTTCAATTAGTCTCTTTAACTCTCCCCCTTTTTGTCATGGATGCCAAAGGTGTATATGTGAGGTGCGTAACAATAAGAGACCATAGCATAAATAAAACTAATATTTTCATTCATTTTAAAGAGATTTACAAGTTGATATTAAAAAAATGAAAAATACATCAAAATAAACAACAAAATGCTCTACGAATCCTTATCAAACTCCTCATCCTCGTCCTTATCCTCACTAACGAGAATATCGAGGATAATCCTTGGTGCTGGTGCTCGAGAGGGATCGACAATCCCTTCGACGTGGACCAACTGCTGATCCATAATTTACACCTTCTTCCCAAGGTGGTCAAAATAGTGAAGGATGCACCCAAACTTAGCATGAAGATCTCATATTAGACCCGAGAGAGCTGGTGGAAGGGTCACTAAGAGTGTGGGAGCTAAGGGAATGGATCTAAAAGGACAATAGGGGCAGTGGTGTCTGTGGCTAGTGGTGGCACATCAGCTAGTGCAGGTGTGGATTAGTTAAACCGTCAGCCAAGAAGAAGATCATAGGTTGTAAATGGGTCTACAGGAAGAAGGAAGGAACGTCTGGTGTTGACAGTGTAAAATACAAAGCACGTTTAGTTGCAAAAGACTATGGATAAAAGGAAAGTGTGGATTTTAATGAAGTTTTCTCACCTATAGTGAAGAACAGTTCCATTCGTGTAATGCTTGCCATGGTTGCTATGTTTGACTTGGAGTTAGAACAACTTGATGTCAAAACAGTTTTCTTGTATGGTGAGCTTGAGGAGCAAATTTATATGCAGTAGTCAAAGGAGATTGTGATTCTAGAAAAAGAAGACCATGTGTGCCCATTGAAAAGGTCTTTGTATGGACTGAAGCAGTCTCCAAGGCAGTGGTACAAGAGGTTTGATGCTTTTATGTTTGAGTATTACTTTTATAGGAGCTAGTATGATAGTTGTGTTTACTTTAAACAGCTCTCAGATGGCTCTTTTATGTACTTGTTTATCTATGTTGATGACATGCTTATTGCTACCAAAGACATGTCTGCAATCAACAAGATAAAACCTCAACTTAGTGGTGAATTTGAGATGAAAGACTTGGGGGCAACAAATAAGATTTTGGGTATGAAAATACGTAGGGATAAAGAAGTAGGAAAGCTGTACTTGTCTCAAAAAAATTATTTTGAGAGAATACTTGAGCATTTTGGGATGCAGGATGCTAAACCTGTGAGTACTCTATTGGCTAATCACTTTAAGCTTTCAGCCAAGTTGTCACCACAAATAGAGCAAGAGAGGGAGTACATGTCTCATGTTCCTTATGCTAGTGCAGTTGGGAGCCTCATGTATAGTATGGTCTGTACCCGTCTTGATATTTCATATGCTGTCAGTGTTGTTAGTAGATATATGGGTGATCCAGGGAATGCACATTGGTAGGCAGTGAAGTAGATACTTCGGTATCTTAAAGGCACCATAGATGTTAGCTTGATGTTTGATAAAACAAGTGGTTTGGATGGTTACACAATTGGGTTTGTAGATTCAGACTATACAGGTGATCATGATAGGAGGAGATCTCTGACAGGCTATGTATTCATTTTGTTTGGTTGCACAGTTAGTTGAAAATCAATATTACAGAGTATAGATACTTTATCCACTACTGAGGTCGAGTATATGGTGGTGACAGAAGCAGTGAAGGATGCTATATGGTTGAGAGGCTTGCTTAGCGAGCTTGGTCTAAGACAAAGCTTGACTACAGTGCATTGTGATAGTCATAGTGCCATACATCTGACTAAAAATCAGATGTACAATAAGAGGACGAAACATATAAATGTTAGATATCACTTCATTCGGGAGATCATTGCATAGGGTTATATTACAGTATCTAGAGTTATCCTTCGGGGTTGTATGGAGAAGATGGAAGTAGAGTGTTTCTGTACTATGTAACCTTGGTAGAATTCAAGCCAAGGTGGAGATTTTTTGGGTTAACGTCTTGTATTCAATCTAAGATATAACCCGGGATGATGACCCAAAAAACCCAAATATGACCCGAAAATGGGCCCTGGCCAAATTTTTTTACCCGTTTTTTATTTGATTTGGGGTCTGGATCCGACCCGCAAAAATTGGGTTGGGGGGTTTATATTTGGTGTTTCTTAGTTTTGTGTTGGCTACACTGTTCATTGTAATCTCTATTCTTCGATCATAGTGAAAGCTTCTCTTCGTATTTGCCCATGGACATAGGCTTCAAGCCGAACCATGTAAATCGTCTTGCTCTTGTTGTGTGATTACTTTCTGCTTTATTTTCTCTCTTCTTGTTTATTGCATATGATCACAGATCTAGGTTTCTACATAACAAATTGGTATTAGAGCTCAGTTGATCATTTTAATGGCGGCAAAGTACAAAGTTGAGAAGTTCGATGGGCAGAACAATTTTAGTCTCTGGCGTGTTAAGATACACGCGTTGTTGGCACAATAGGGATTGTACAAGATGCTGTTAGGGAATGATAAATTACCCGCAACAATGAAGGAAGACGAACGAGAAGAACTTGACATCAATGCACTTAGTGCGATTTAATTGTGTCTGTCTGATGAAGTTCTGCGGGAAGTCGTTGATGAGATGACGGTGGCTGGATTATGGCTTCGATTAGAGAGTTTGTACATAAAGAAATCTCTCATGAATAGGTTGTATCTCAAACAATGCCTCTATACATTGAGGATGAGAGACTGTATGTCACCAAAGATTCATCTGGATGAATTCAATAAAATTATTATGGATTTAAAAAATATAGATGTAAAAGTGGATGATGAGGATTAAGCTTTAATTATGTTGTGTTCCCTACCCTCATCTTATGAGCACTTCATCACTACCCTACTTTATGGGAAGGATTCGATTTCTATGAAGGATGTCAAAGCATCCTTGCATTCTAGAGAATGGAGAAAGAGTGTTTGCAAAAGAGAGAGATAGCCATGAAGAAGGGCTGGTGGCTAGAGGAAGGACGAATGAAAAAAGTTCATCTGAAAAGGGAAAATCTAGATCCAAATCTAGATCAAAGAATTACAAGTGTTATTACTGCCATAAGCCTGGACACTTTCGCAGAAATTACCCAAAGCTCAAGGAGAAGAAGGGGAAAGAGGTTGTAGGTGTAGTAGGAGACAGTTCTGATGGTTCTGAGAATGTCCTTATTATTTCTCATTACAGTGTGTGTATTGATGAGGAATAGATCCTTGATTCAGGTTGTTCCTTTCACATGTTCCCGAACCGGAGTTAGTTTACAA
>JAOXJP010030703.1:0-31197 GCA_025762735.1 Platanus orientalis | reverse complement strand
TCCAAACCATTACCATGTGTAGCGGAATTTAACTTCTAAATCAGTAACATCGTAATGGAAAGAAATTAATCATTTAAAAAGAAAATCATTTCAATTAACTTTTCATAATCAAATCTGAAATCAAACTCTCATAAACATATAAATTCCCAACATGAGTCTATAAACATAAACTGAAATAAAAAGTCTAAACACATAACTGAAAAGAAATAATATAAAGTAAGTCTTTTAATCCATCTTCTCCTTGTATTATGTCACGTCTCATAGTACTCTATGGTCTCACTTGTTATATAAAACTAATCTAGAAAAACAACGTTATGAATGGGTGAGTTCATGGCTTGCAAATAAGAACATAAAGACAACAACAAAATATGAATCAAGACTTAACACAAATATTTTTAAAATAAACTTTACTTACTTTACTGTAAATATAAATGAACTGCGATTTCTAATACATGCTAAAAACTCTTTATACAATTTCACACTTTCTTATGCAATGATTTTACAATAAAACTTATCTTATTTATCTTTATTCTTATCTTATGCTCTTACTTATACAAATAGAAACTCAATACCTGTACTTATCACACAAAAATCTATTATTCTTATATCAAACTTTACTTATAGAACTTCTAAGGTTCTAACACTTTTTTCACATGTAATCCTCCTAGGATCTTTAAAGCTCTAATGTTCACTTGATCATAACCATCTAATGGTCTCTTAACACAATCATTTAACTCATCTCATATTTCACTCATCTACAATATCCAACATACCTCTATAATTTTGAAGACTTTTAGCATATACTGGTTATCTCACATACAAAACCTATGAATAGGTCTCTGAATGTTTCTCACGTGCGAAACTTGTGAATAGGCTTCTAAATTGTTTTCACATATAAAACCTATGTGTAGGTCTCTAAATAATCTGTCTCAAATACAAAGCCTCTGAGGGGGTCTCTGAATAATCTATCTTAGATACAAATCTTTTGAGGGGGTCTTTGAATAATTTGTTTCAAATACAAAACCTTTGAGAGGGTCTCCGAATAATCTGCTCTAGATATAAAACCTTTGAGAGAGTCTCTGAATATATAATCACTATGGTGTCCATCTCTACTACTACTCTCTCTGAAACATATAATTCATAAGTGATCTCTAAAATAATAATCCACAATGGATTTCATAACAATAACTACAATGGATTTATTAATCACTAACTTCTTCAAATATAACCTTTAAGATCTCTAAATCATTCATAACTATCAGGAATTTGATAATTTTTCTATCATCCTCAAATATAAATCATACTAATTTTTTGAATTGTACTTCTTATTAAAACTTACCTCCTAATACCAAACAATCACATGTTTTACCTTAATTATAACACTAATCTCATACACTATCATAAACCAAAATTTAGCATGCTATACCATTTATAATCTCATGCTAATGAAGGCTTCAAATAAAAAAATACATAACCAAACATGGCATAGTTCACAGTTTAACATTATATCCATGTATGCATGATTCTTTCTAAACTTAACTTTTTCAAAAACCAATTTTCTGCTTTCCAAAACTTATAGTCTTGTTACAGCTCTTATAAAAACATGGTTGGTCCATATTACAAAAACAGAGGATTGCTTCATTCAATCTAAGCACAAACTAAGAATACTGATTTTTTAAAATCGGGTTTAATTATAAACAGTACTTGTACTTACATAAAATCATATAAGCCTTCTGATCTTTAACCACAACTTTAGGAAACATGAATGTTCTTCTTCTAAACATGTTAAAAAAAAACTAAATAATTTATAATCCTTTCTTAAATAATAAAACATGATCAGACATGAAGAGTCATTGAAGAAAACTTTGTAGAGATTATAACTAATATACTTATTAGTCCAAACATAGATGATTTTCTAAATATTCATGGTCTAAAGCCTGGGTAATCAGTTTTCAAAACTTGAACAAATCTCTAGGATCCTTACAAAGATCCAAACATGTAAATTTTATCTGATTACTTGCATCTTTATATAACTTTCAAGACTTAATGATATTTTTCTAGGAAACAAAGCTTTTTAAAAAAACATGGAAGATGCTTTTAAAAACATCAAGTTTATCAAACAAAACTCCAAGAACCTAAACAAGGAACAAACCGTGTAAACTTTGTGTGATAACTTGCCTCCTATTGTAGAAAATCGGATTCCAAACGCTTGTGGTGGCTTTCTAACATTTTCTCTTCAAAAATCCCAAAATTGACTTCAAGCTCTAGATTTTCTTCTTCATTTCTCTTTTTTTTTTCTTCTCTTTCTCTTGCTTTTGATCCTTTCTCTAGGATTTTTAGATCTCTTTAGGTCATATTCAATCTCTTATATAGGTCCACAAGGAGTCCAATACGCGTTAAGAGAGTTTCTAATTTAAAAAACCCTAAAACAATCAATTTTTTTTTAAACTGGTCACGTCGGGCAATCGATCGGGAACTAGGTGATCAATTGAGAAGTGGGGGATCGATCAAGCTACCCTCTTTTTTTCTGTCAAACCTTTGCTCACTAAATTGCTTATAATTTTTTCGTTCGGCGTCTGTTTTGCTCATCGTATGTTTTTTGGACTCTAGACTTCTGTGCCTATCTAGTGGAATAAGGTTTGCTCATAGATTCTTCTTATATTTTTATTGGTGTCTCTCTAAAGTTGTGTCAATTTACAAATCAATAAATGTATATCTAAGTGATTATAAGTGTGTGTGAAACTTATATAACATTGTAAGCATTCTAAGTGCGACACATGTACAAAAATAAGTGAGACATGTGTTGGGTATTACATTCTCATTGAATTTACACCACTATTTGTAGAGTTTGAGCATTGAGGAAGGTTTGATCAAAAGAAAATGATTGTAAGTACTCATGCAAACTAATGTCATTTTTTTCTTTGTTTTCTTTAGATCCTTATAAATTGATGGTGAATTCCATTATTAGAATGT
Organism: Platanus orientalis; assembly: GCA_025762735.1. Taxonomy (NCBI): domain Eukaryota; kingdom Viridiplantae; phylum Streptophyta; class Magnoliopsida; order Proteales; family Platanaceae; genus Platanus; species Platanus orientalis. Next base: position 28,224 of record JAOXJP010030703.1, on the reverse strand, counting down.
TTTTTATTGGAAAACCATGAGAGTTCTACTCTAGATTGATGTTCATATGACTGTAAGTGATCCCTATATGAATTAAATGTTATTTCCATCATCACCTATGTCAAGTTCCTTTGATGAATTCATGTTATCTATTGACTCATGTGAATTGTTATGGAAACTGAATTTATATATGTTTTGATCTCAAGATTCCCTTTATAGATAGATCTATAGTGTTTTCCTTTGAAATCCATATGTTAGGTATGTACTTGACATGGATCTAAGATCCAATTGATAAGAATCCCCATGAAGTTATCTATATGAAACATGATATGATTAATTTAAGTGAATCTTGTTAAATTGCTATAAGAAATGTGAATTCATTTGAATAAACATAAAATTGCACATGAGAAAATTTTCTTTAACTAAAATTAAGCATAATTGAAAATTTGATTTCCACATATGGACTATGAAATATGAACCAATGATTGATACTTTTGATTCCTTTGAACAAAGCAAAGATCTCATGACATGAAAGATCATAAGAACTATGAATGATAGAAATCAATTTGGAATAATGATCATATGTGATATATATGAATGAACTATGAACAATTGAATATGAAATGTGAATGTATTATGATCGAAACTTATTAAACCATGAAGCATTTCATATGTCATAAGAACCCTTATTAGTTATTGATATCTTTTGATATGTATCAATTATTTATTAAACTTTGAATTGTTATTGAACCTTTGAACTATTGAACCCTCTATGGGCCTTATTTGAATCATTGAACCTTTGAAAGAATTCTATCTTTGATGACTTAACCTTAGGTCTAAACAAGGAAGGAAATTAACCTTGGATCTAAACAAGGAAATGACCTAACCTTGGGTCTAAACAAGGAAGAATTATATCTTTTATGACTTAACTTTGGTTTTAGATAAGGAAGAGACTTAACCTTGGGTCTAAATAAGACAATGACTTAACCCTAGATCTAAACAAGGAAGGGACCTAACCTTTGGTCAAAATATGACAAAATTCTATTAACTTTGAATCATTGAACCTTTGAACATCGTTTTGGGACTTTCCATTAGATTTAAACAATGAACATTAAACCATTTATGGTATTGAACTCTTTGAACATCTTTGAATACTAGTTTTGAACACGTTGATTCATTGAACCCCTTTGATTAATGTTTTGGGACCTCCATTGGATAACAATAATGAAATTAATTGATATTGTCTTAGCTTGTAGCTTTCCTTCATTTGAACTTATTGAACCTTATTGAACATAGTTCAGGGACCTCTCATTGGGTTGCTACAATGGATATCAATGATTGAATCTTTGAAATCTACTAAGAGGTGATATGAACTAATGAATAAGACATTGATAAAGTCTATAATAAGACGAACTATGTGATATGAATGTATTCGAATCTTAATGATATCAACACCTAATTTTAGCCTAGAGTACTAAGAGTTTTTTTAATGGGTAGCATTGATTCTCTAGAATAGACCTTAGGCATCCTAGGAAACCAGGTGGTTAGACAGCCTCCCATTTTTAGGTCATTCTCATTCTTTCTTAATTTGGCACTATAAACCCTCAATTTTTCCATAAGATCTTTGTAGGATCCACTTTTTTCATCTTTTTATCTTTCTTTCCAATCTTGTAGTTTTCTGAACGGTTGTCCTAAATTCAGTCACATCTACATTGAAAATTACAATTTTACCTCTAATAAAAGTGGACCACTAAATTTCATCATACAAGCATTAGACGGTTGAAAATCCTAAGAGCCCTGTCCATTCTCTTTCTCTCTCCATTCTATGTTGTTGCATGGTTGTACAACCCCTCTCTCAGTCTTGATTCCCACATAGAAAGCCTTCCCTTAAAAACCCATTCTTTCTCCATTTCCCCTCTCTTTGGACTCTCTCTCTCTCTCTCTCTCTCTCTCTCCACTTGACAAGATTACAAAGTGAAGTGCTGCCATTTTCAAAGAAGAATCCCTCACTACATGTGCTTACATATAAGGAGGTATGATTTCCTCTACTTTTTTTTAATTTATTATCAATTCATATTCCATTGGGTTTGTTGTGCACTTTAAGTTGTTTAAGTTTTAGAAATGTTGAATAATGTTTATTTGTCAAGTTATTCTTTTTGTATTTGTTTAAAGCATTCAATTGGTTATTACTTTTTTATATGGATTTAGAATTGTGCAAATATATGTATGAAGTAACACCATTCTTTTTTTATTTACATTTTAGTTTGTTTCACCACCCACATAATCTTTTGTTCACTCTATTTCTTTTAGATATTTCCTCTTTCATTATCTACCTCCACCCACTATGGAACTGATTACATCTCAACCCATCCCTAGCCTTTTCTCCGATGGATAGTAAAGCGGTGTGAACCCATTTATAAAGACCGATGGCCACTATACTTGGTCTACTATGGTAATGTCTTATGAACAATCCTCTTTGTTGTTTCCTTACTGGTTCGTAGTTTCTGTAATGTGATGCTTCAAAAGATATTGTGGTTCTACTGGGCAAATCTCTTACTCTCTGCTGTTTATCTCCCCATCCAGCAATAGCAATGTGGGCTTACATTTGACTACAATAACCCTGTCCTTTCTTCTTTCATGTTTTTTTTTCTATTTACCATGTGGTTTGATATGCACTAATAGGTTGTTGTCTTAACTGGTGGCATAGGTAGCTCAGTAGATGAGGCTTTGGAGAAATAGTTCCTTCTTATTTGAGTGTTAGATCACCACAATGAGAAAATTAATATTTAATGAGGGCACAATGTTATAGCTTTTACACAGATTTGACAAACATAAATAACATTACTTATTGCATATTCACTAAGCACAGTGAGTGAGGAAAAGGCATAGCTGTGTGAGAGAGTTTCATTTTGAAAGACAGAAAATTTATGTATGAAAGTGGTGTGTTTGATGATCACGTTCCATATGGCCATTTTATTTAGAATGTTGTGTCATCAAAGTTTGTAAGCCCACTAAATGGCTTGAGTGATCCCTAAGTCATTAAATCTATGGTCCGAAAGGCGGGGTTTCATAGTGAGACTGCTGAGGTATAGTTTTGGGATTAATGGATGGCAATGTTTACATGTTTGCAGTCCAGTACATGGTTGGCCCGAAACCCGACTTGCTGTGGAAATCCAAGTGGATAAAAGTGTATAAAAAATGGGTTCCCATGTAGCTGGTCCAACCCGAACCATCATCCCAAACCAGATCACCTATTAATGAGTCTAAGTTAAACTAAGTTAAGTCCAAATCAACATTTTCTATCTCTGTATTTTTTTTTACTTTCTTGAATTAGAGTGTCCATGCGGATGAGAGAGAAAGGGGCATGAGGCTACTATATATATATATATATATATACACTAGCAAGTGAACCCATGCAAAGCATGGGCTATAACATTTTGCTAAATAAGTTTGATATAATGGTGGTGGTTATCTAAGGTATTTAAATTTTGGGAAAGGATCAGCTCAAGCAAAGTTTCCACAAACAATCTTCTCGAGTTGCCATGTAGAAGAAAAAGAAAGAAAAATATCAAACCCAAGGTATAACTTGGGTTTTTGCCTTCCTTTTTTTTTTTTTTGCTACGTGATAGCTCAAGCTAGATGCTTTCAGATGCTTGTGGAAACCTTGCTTGAGTTGATCTTTTGCCTTAAATTTTTATTGTGATGTAAAATGCATATTAAATTAAAAGAGAAATATTTGAGAAAGAAGAAATAAATATATATAATTAAAAATTATTCATACTTCTATGAATTGAAATAAAGATAAATATAATATTTTTTATACAAAAAAGATAAATGTAACCACTATTTAAAAATAACAAACATAACAAAATATTGTCAAATAAAAGAAAACAACTTCAAATTACTCAATTCTAATCTCTGCAATAGTACTAAACAATATTTGTAATTTCCTCTCACTCAATTAGAGCTAGCTATAGATTTTGGGTTTAAAAGTCAATCAATTGAATACCTTTGGTAATTTGTGCATTTATGTGCAACAATAAATGAACGAACCTCTATTGGTGAATTTGGTCCAACCCAACAATATAAACCTAATTCTCAAATCTTTAGAAGACAGAAAATTGTAAGCAAAAGTAGACTCTATTTAAAATGCTCTGTTAACCATTTCCTAGTGATAGATTCACCATTGATCTACCTCAAATTACCTATAACAAAGAAAAGAAAATGAGAAAAGAAATTTCATCCTCAACATATTATTGTTTTATAAGCTAAACATATGGGATCTTGTATCATTTTCTTATTTTTTTATCTATAAAGAAATGAATTCATTAAAAGAAAATAAAAACAAATCCAATGGTTCTTCTATTGTTCTTCACTATCAATAAATTGTTAAATCACACCAAAAATAATCAAGTATGCTACATAGATAGAAATGAAAACTGATAAATCTCTTATACCAATAAAAATAAATAAATTTCATAATAAAAAAGGATTTAGATTTCAAGAAGATAAGAACAAGGTTCAATTGTAAATTCATTTTAGTTTTTTTTTTTTTTAATGAAAGATCTAAGGCATGCATTCACAAATGTCAAAACTTTAAAAAGAAAATAAAAGAATGAGAGAAAAAAGAATAAATGTATCTCATAAACAATAAATCCTTATGTTTTCAACATTACTATTCTAACCATGAATTCACACATTAGAGAAAAGGTAAAAACAAACTCTAAGTGAAATAATAAATCCATGGAAACAACCAATCCTATCATATGAATTAAAACCAATTTTCATCATTAGTTCTCATTATCGTAAAATCCATAAAATAAATAAATGATAATTTTCTATAATAACCCTTGACTCAAATTTAACCATAACAAAATAAGAAAAAAAATTTCATTAAAGAAAAAGAAGAAGAAGAATTATAGTTACCACATAGAAGCTTTTGTAGTGCAACAATAGAGTTGGAGATGAAGATAGAAATCGAATATTAGAATTCATTGTATTTCAGAGAAAGGGAGGGTTCAACTTATAACAGGGGAGTGCTAAGGGATGGGGACATGGAGAATGGAGGTGAAAGATTTTAGGGGAATAGGAAGAGAAAAAACGTGTAAGAAATTAGTAGAATTAATGGATTGTTATGGGGTAAGGGATGTAGAGAGATAGGTGAGAAAATTTAGGAAGGAAAGAGAATTAAATTAAATTGAAAAAATGAAAGAGAAATGAGACATTTAAGAAATAGTAAGTTCATGATTTTTAATAAGTTTATAGGGATAATATTAGGAATAAAAGGTTTAATTTTAAAAGTAAAATGTTTTATATTTGTAATTAATAAGAAAATAAAATTTAGGAGAGAAGATATATATATGTGTGTGTGTGTGTGTGTGTGTATGAAATGTCTATAAAGTTATCCCAGAGGGGGTGAATAGGATATCAAAATTATTTAACCCTTTCTTGTCAATGTTGAGATTGATTTTAATCTTCTTAAGTATGTGTATGCAACAAGGTTCTTACTCAAGCATTTAACCAAACACGTGGTGAATAGTAAGAGATATGAGCACAAATAGAGAGAGACAAACAATCATACACTCAATCCACAACAAAAAAATTTATAGTGGTTTGGCACTAAGACCTACATCCACTCTTCTAAAGCTCACTACTGAGCTTAGGTATATTTCATTTAGATTGTCATATACAACCTAGGTCAACATACAAAACCTAACTACTTGCTATTTGCACTACTTCTAGTGTCTCTAGCAAATGTAGTAAAGCTTTCGATGTCTCCGATGGAAGCAAAGTAATAGAGGATGAATGAATATGCAAATGAATGCAAAATGAATATCAAATATTACCACTAAGTTAGTTGATGTTTATGTTCTTATCATATGTGGGAGTGTTCCTTGTTGAACTAGTTTTCCTTATACACCCACTTCTTCTTCAAGCTATTGCACTAAAGCTTCTTGAGCTAGGCCAACCACAAAGGGGTTTTTACAAGAGATAACCTAAACCACACCTCTCAAATAGATGCTAGCTAAGTTGAGTTGAGAGAACCAAGAGAGAATTTTTTAAGGAACTTTTAGGCTTAGAGCTCAAGCAATGGAGGAAGAAGGTTTCTCACCCTTGAAGACTCTTTTTAGTAAAGAAAATAACACTCTCTTGAATGCTTAAAGATGTGTCTTTCCCTAATGGAAAACTTTTCCTTTTATAGATGACGAAAAAGGCTCACAATTCTTAGATTGAAATCTTTTTAAACAGGCAAGAGAAACTAGCAATTAATTCAAAACAACATTTTGATGGATTTCCAAAAAACACTTAACCCTGATCGATCATCGGGTTTGTAATCGATCATGGGGTCAATTTTTGTGACCTTCAAAATATGCTCGGGAGTGTCTACGTGGTGTGGGCCCACCTTTAAGTTACAACCAGTCCATGATCAATCATGGACTTTGTGATTGATCATGGGTTCATTTGGACCCATGTTCATGATCGATCATGGAGAAGAGGCCTAGTCCTTGGGAGGTCATTTTTCTTATTTGTGATCGATCACAAAAATCATGGGGTTTGTGATCGATCACAAGTTTTCATTGTTTTGTGATACTTAGGGGGTCCATATTCTCTTGGGATCATTTTGGGGTGTTTAACCATGTGTGGGGACATATCTTGGGTCATACTGCATAAACCCTATGAAGCTACATGGATATCTTTACCTTCTTGGGTGTTGGAGCCTGGCTTGAGTCTTGGTCTTCAAGGCTTGATTGTTAAAGCTTCTTCTACACCTTTGCCCATAGATTTGACAAATGATGCCCTTGTATCAACAATATATATATGTGTGTGTGTGTGTGTGTGTGTGTTATATAATATAGGAATAAAATGTCTAATTTTAAAAGTAAAAATGTTTTATATCTATAATTAATAATGAGATAAAATTTAGGAGTGAAAATATTAAAATATGTGTGTGTGTGTGTGTGTGTGTTATTTATTAGAGAGATATAGAAAGAAGCTAATATTCCTAACAAGCAAATCTTTTAAATGATAACCAACATCAAAATTATATTTAATGATATATAATAACAAAATTTAAGATAAATAAATAAGAAAAAATGGTTAGAACATTTAAAAGAAATTATTTAATTAGGAATTAAATGAGAGAGAGAATAGACATGTGTGGGAGAAGCATGTGGAGGAAAGCAAGGACCCACACGTGTGCGAGAAGCATATGTAGAGGAGCAAAGAGGACTGCCACATCAACATCATTTGCTTTAGTATATATATATAGATGAGTACAAATTGATTTACGTGTGAGGCAACTACTCAGTGTTATCAATTCTTCAACATACAATAATATACTCTTGCTAGTATGTATACATGTATAGTGTGAAATAAAACTAATTGATAATTTATTCTATTCCAACATACCTGGTAGGTTTACTATCGTAGATCACAGAAGCAAAGAGTAAATGGAAATGGTAAACCTGGTCACTTACAAGATAGCAAACAAGATGTAATCCACTACCCTTGAAATTACCTCACCAAGTTCTCGCTAGTGCCACGTGATGAAAAAAGTGTAAAAACACTTAAACCACCACTTTTTGTGCCCAGGTTAGGTGTTTTTTTTTTTTTTTAACTTTTTCTATCACGTATCACCCTGCGCCTTGTGCTTCAAGGTTTCCACAAGGATTAACTCTACAGGAAATCTGCTTTATGGAAAAATAAATACAGAATTACTTATTTGTTGCCTATTTATTATAATTCCCTACTTTGATCCAAAAGGATCCTACACACGTACCCATGTAAAAGAGGTGTATCGTCACTTTTTTGGGTTACATGAGCATCTATAATTGTCACAAGACAACCCACCTCATAGGAGAGGATCCAGTCTCTACTTTACCCTGTGTATAGACACCCTTTTTAAGCATAATGTCATGTAGGAGCTGCATAATCTATGTCGTGTTTGTGAGGCATCATGGTGTAATGCGAACATCCAAGCTGAAGTGGGGCCCATGTGACATGTGGGTGGGACCCGTACCTGTGATCCTTGTAGCAGCCAAGTGTGGGATGTATGGAGCATCTTGAAGGTGATTTAATTAGTATTTTATGGGATTTTATGTTAAAATTATCTTTAGCCTTATCTTTTATTTGTGTTTGAGTTTATTCTAGATTCCTTATGTAATTAGTACCTTTTACATCAAATTTGTAATCCCATTTTTTCTTTAGGTCATATTTTGGATGGTCAAAACTTACCCATTTAGGATGATTTTAGTGCCATTTGAAAGGTTATTCAGTTACCTTTCCAATGAGACCAAAATTTTGAGAATCCGATTCGATTTGGAAAAATTATGGCTAAAATACTGGCAAGGTACGAGATTTTACTAACTTAGAAGTTTTACTTTTAGGAAGTATAATTAGAGTCTATATATGCTTGTAACCAACAATTTTATTGATGAATAAAGAATTTTCTTGCTTTTCTAGCTCTTGGTTAGTGTGTTCTTTCTTTGTGAAGTCTGAAAACCAGGAGTGATTTTCCCCAAATGTGTCCTCCTTAGGTTTATTCAAGTTTGGTGGAGGCCAAGATCCATTGTTTTTGGTTTGTAAGAGCTTTAAATCAAGTTTTTATCTTTTCTGTTTCTCTTTTCCTATTTTTACTACATCACTTTAGGTTTTATTGATATTCTTGGACATCATTCTACATCAACTTTGGTATCATTTTTATTGTGCTCCATCAATTTGGCATTAGAGCCAAGTTTCAACTAGTCCTTACTTAGTTGGGTTCCTTGGGAGTATTCTTTCAACTAGTTCAATATAGTTGTAATCTCAATAAATATTGAATGACCTAATTTATTTATAAAGTCTTATAAACCCTGAAATTTTGGAAAATGACCTAAACACTGAAATTTTGGAAATGACCCTAAACAATAAGATTTTGGAAATAACCTTAAAGTAGAAGTTGTACGTGAAAGACAAAGTTGTTGCTTTTTTCTTTTTCGTAGTTTTGAGCTAAAACCTAAAACTTTTGGAAATAAGCCCTAAAAGTTATGTAACCCCTGAAAAGATGAGATGATTCTTCTAATGAACACTGAGTTTGTTTTTTTCTTCTAGGAAGACAACTAAAATAGCAATAAGTGGCTTGGTTGATCAGAACCTTATTTCTACATCTTTTGTTGAGAAGCTCCTTTAAGATCCGAAAAATCAAAGATGTTATGGATATGTTAAATATCGTATTGTTGATATTCAATTCCATCACGGAAGAGACTACTTCGATGGTGTTGAATGCCTAGTATGTGATTTCCCCTTAACTGCCACTCCTGTGATTTTAGGTAGGCGATGGATTAGGGAGAGAAAAATTGCTTTTAGTAAGGAGACTCAAGTGTTGTGACTTTACAACCATGATGTGTGGTATCGTGTTCGATGAAAACATGTTAATAAGGTGCCAATAATGGTAACTGAAAGTGTTTAGAATTTCATGGATAAGAAGACCAAAAAGAGTGTCGACACAGTTAAAGAAGAGGTCAACATAGAATTTAATGAAAACCTAGAGTTGTCTAATGAAGAAGACAAGCCTACAACTAGTGTGGAGAGTGAGGACCTTAATGTGAGAAATGTTGAGCAAACTCGTGCTAATGTTTTGAGTGATACAAATGAGACCATTGTGGTTGCTGACACATGTACCATTGCTATCCCTATTTGTTATTAGTCAGTTGTTGAAAAGAAAGTTTCAGATTAAGACAAGATCTAACCTATTCTGATAGCTACACTAGTCCATGAGCCTGAGCAGAGGACAAATAAGGTGTACTGTGAAGCCTTTCCACTACCCAATCCTTGCGAGATGAAAAACCTATGGTTATATAATTCAAGCTTCCCATGGTTACTAATTCTTCTTCACTATAAAACTCGATGATGAGTTTTTTCAAACAAGGAAAATTTGATGTGGACATCCAAGCTGAAGTGGGGCCCACGTAACATATAGATGGGACTCGAATGTATGATCCTTGTGGCAGCCAAGTGAGGGATGTATGGAGCATCTTGAAGCTTATTCAATTAGCATTTTATGGGATTTTATGTTAGGATTATTTTTTAGCCTTATCTTTTATTTATATTTGAGTCTATTATAGAATCCTTATGTAATTAATAGTCTTTACATCAAAGTTGTAATCCTATTTTTTTCTTTAGTTCATATTTTGGAAGGTCAAAACTTACCCATTTGGAATGATTTTTGTGTTATTTGAAAGATTTTTCCATTACCTTTCCAACGAGACCAAGATCTTGAGAATCCGATATGATTTGGGAAAGTTATGGCCAAAATACTGGTAGGGTATCACTTAATTATGGGATTTTATTAATTTAGATGTTTAAGTTTTAGAAAGTGCAATTAGAGTGGGATTTGGAAATATTGGCATGTAAATTATATATATATATATATATATATAGGCATGTAAATTATATATATATATATATACATGCTTGCTTTCTAACTCTTGTCTAGCGTGTTTTTTCTTTGTGAAGTCTAAAAACAAGGAGTGGTTTTCCCCATAAGTGGATTCCTTTCGGTGGAAGCTTGAATACCCTGTTTAGGGTTTGTAAGAGCTTCAAATTAGGTGTTTATCTTTTCTTTTCTTTTTTCTTGTTTTTGCTACATCACTTTGGGTTTTATTGATATTCTTGTATATCATTCTATATTAACATTGGTATCATTTCTATTGTGCTACATCAATTTGGTATCAGAGCCAAGTTCTAACTAGTCCCTACTTAGTTGGGTTCCATGGGAGTATTCTTTCAGCTAGTTCAATATAGTTGTAATCCCAATGAATATTGGATGGCCTAATTTAGTTGAAAAGTCTTATGAACTTTGAAATTTTGGAAATGACCCTAAACATTGAGATTTTGGAAATGACCTTAAAGCAAAAGTTGTACATGGAAGGCAAAGTTGTTGGTTTATTCTTTTTCCTAGTTTTTAGCTAAACCCTAAAACATTTGGAAACAAGCCTTGAACATTATATAATCCCTGAAAAGATGAGGTGGTTCTTCAAGTGAACACTGAATTTGTTTTTCCTTCTAGGAAAACAACTAAAATAACAATAAGTGGTTGGGTTGATCAAAAGCTTATTTCTACATCTATTGTTGAAGAGCTCCTTCAAGATACAAAAAAACAAAGATGTTGTGGATATGTTAAAGATTGTGTTGTTGATATTCAATTCCATCATGAAAGAGATTATTTTAATAGTGTTGAATGCCTAGTATGTGATTTTCTCTTTGTTGGGATTATATATTGTCAATCCCATGTCAAAACAATGAGTTGTAAAGTGTCAAGTCAAGACCAAGATAATATTATAAGTTAGGAAGAAAGAAGACAAGGATGAACTAAAGCTGAAGACTGACAAGAAGAAGGCTTAAAGATGCTCATGACATGCACTAACCTCGAAAAATCTCCACGCTTAACACTATGCACTAAAACCACTAAGAATAACCATAAGATAAATATGAGATGCAAAAAGGGGCCAAAATGCATTTGTAGCTATCCCTAGAAGTTAAAGGAAAAAGGCCCAAAACAAAAAAAGGGACATGGACAAAGTGCAGAAAAATTGTAAACCTTGATCGATCACAAGATCTTTGATCGATCATGGCTGATCGATTATAGATCTCGTGATCGATCACAAGTCAATTTTCAGGAAAAATAAAAACTCCCGAGAGTTGTGATCATAGGGCCTGATCAATCACACTTCCCTGATCGATCACAAAAAACATGTGATCAATCATAGTTGTAGGTTTTCACAAAAATTGACTTCTATTTCTGAGATTCCAATCCAACTCTTCTTAGGACTTGTCCGTTTGAAAGAGCTCTAATCCTATGGACTAAGATTAGTTTAAGCTCTATAAAAAGGTGATAATACCTTAGGTTTCATATGAGAAGAAAGAGCAAAAAATAAAAAGAGAAAATCTTGTCTGAAAAAATGACTAGTCTGAAAGCTGGGAAGTCTGTGTGCTAGTTGCTAATCTGATTTTGTACCATTAAAAATACTTGAGTGAATCATCTCTCTGGGCATACTACTTCATATATCAAAAGAAGAGAGTATTATCGATTGTCCGTTGCAAGGAAACCAATGATTCAAAAGGCTCAAGAGCGTGTTCTCTGCTGCGTTTCAATTGTGAAAAAAAGGTACATCAGCTCACAAAAAGGAGCATCCACATTTGGTACACATAGATAAATCAACTTTTATGAGTTAATCTATATTTATTCTATTTATTTCATTGATTGTATCCCTTCCGCTAGAGATATCGAAAGGGGTATTGCACTCTTCAGAGACATAGAGTGTAGGTTTAACTTGTGTAGTAAGTAGAAAGGGTTTTATGTGAATTTTACCTAGATTGTTTGTATTTCAATCTAAATAAAATTACGGAAAGCTCTATGATTGAGCTTTAGGAGTAGACGTAGGCCTTAGTGCCAAACCACTATAAACCTCTGTGTTATGGTTGTGTACATTTGCTCTCCATTGTGTTCATGTGACTGATACACTTGTGTTTGCTTTAAGCATTTTCATATTAATATTCAGTTGACATAATTGATAATTATGACTTAAATCAATCTAATAGTAAAATAACTAAAGAGGATTGTTAACTAAATCAAAACAAATCAAGTTTAGTTAAAAAGAGTACGACATATCCTATTCACCCCCCCTCTAGGATAGAATTTCAATGAAGGACAATGTTGAAAGTGGTAGATTCTTAATTAAAGCATGTTCATCTTGACTAAATGTTCCACAACTGTCTATAAAGGAAGATATTGCCTCATATGGTGTATTTTATTTGGAATTGAAACTTACATCCAAGTCAAGACTAAGAGATAGTTTCTGGAACCTATTGGAATGATATGGATACGTTCTTCAGTATTTACATGTTTCTTCCAAACTGTTTGAGTGCGTCTAACACCTTTGATGGAATGAAGATTATATCTTCAGATCTTTTTGGATTGGTGCTTAAGAGAGTTCTTAAGCTCAAGATTAATGATTCTTCTACAAAAGACCGTCTTGAAAAGATGAGAATCAATTGGTTGACATTCTTATAAAACCTTGACATGTCAAGAGGGTTAGACACTTCTGAAGTTCAATTGGTGTATGTGAGTTAACTTGAGTGACCTTAATATTGTTCTACAAGCTTACATGTGTCCACATGATAAACTTATATGATACAAAGGATCAACAAACTCAAAAAAAAAATCAAAAGTGGAATCAAGAGGATCTAGATTGATCTAGCCTTGTTTTGGATCAATCAAGCGGGTTCGTTCTATCCAAGAACTGAACTGTGGGTTATTAAAATCTATGGGAGTCATTCCAAAACACTCTTAGACATGCCCTAAAATATAAATTGGAGGTTTTCCCATATTTTATTCAATCTTTTATAAAGATTTTCGATATTTTATGCAATCCATCAAATCTATAGCAAAATCCCATGGTGATTCGAGGATGAGGAAGGAAAACTATGGCTACGAGAACAAGCCATGGAAGAGAATGGACAAAGCAAGCAGAACCGCTTAGAGAGTCAAGTTTCCACAATGAAAAGAGTGAAGACGACTTCTACAATTACTTTGTTCATTGTCCATTACTTTTAGAAAAGTTTGTAGAGCTAATCACTGTTGAGTTTATGAATTTGGGTATCGATTTTAATACTAGAGGTTGGATTCTCCTAATGAAGTTAAATGGGAAAGTCTATGAAGAAGCTGTGCGACTATTCTATACCAATATGCGCAAAGAGGATAGTGAGAATTTTTCATTCTCTACTATGGTATATGGGGTTAATATAGAAACTGACCCTGATGTGGTTTCTGAGATTTTTGGAATTCCTAGGATAGAGAATGAGATTACATACCCTATCAAGGAACTGGAGAACAAGGATGAGGTAACTTTGAGATTGTGTCAAGAGTTTGAAGTCTAGGATACAACATTAATGACAGTTGATTGCAAACCCAAGGTGAGAGTACTTAATAAAAAAAATTCTCATAACATACTTTCGACTCTTTATCATTCTAACATGACGTACAATATGGTGAACCAAGTAGATAGCTTTCTACAAGGAAAGATAATAGATATTTGTTCCATAATTTGTAGAAATATGATTGTAAAAAAATTGATCAAGGGTGTAAGGATAAATCAGCCATATGGTGTTTTAATTTGTAAGATATTGAAAACCACGGGGTTGTCTTTCCCGAAGGACCTAATGTTAAAATTTTACGACAAAAAATCAATATCATTGATACTATATTGAAGAAGATGAAGGCAGGAGATTAGGGACAAAGAGCTAAGGCACCTCCTAAAGAAGCACCTCCTAGAGTTTCTAATCCTAGAGCTCCATCACCGGGAGATACTTTCCTCGGATTCATATCATCATAGGCTGCATCATCATAGCCTTCTTCGAATGGTATACTGCAGATTCTTATTGCATAGCAAAAGAAAACACTTGAAAATTAGGTGAAGTTTACAAAAAAAAAAAATTCAACAAAATGAGCGAACAATTGACATAAGTAGCATCAAGGATGCGGACACATGAGGAGTACATAAGTAGTACAATAGATGGCTATACCACCTTAGATGAGCCCAAAATATCACAAGGATCTCCTCTTCACATTGGAGATTCAAAAGAAGAAGATGGGTAGATGTCTCTTAAAGTTTTTTTTTTTTTTTCTCAAACATGCTTGTAATGTAATGATCTGCATCTTTTGCATCTAATGAAAGTCAAATGTTTTGTAATGAAGTGACTTTCTATTTATATGAATTGATTTTTAACTTCCCATCTATACAATTATATACTTTCTTCTGTGTTATTGATTTCTTTGGTTATTTGAACTTAAATTTAAAAACTCTGAAAAGAATTCCTGAGGATACTTGAAAGAAGCTTGATATAAGTTAAAGGGATACATATCTTTAAGAGTTGGTCAAGTTGTACATCGATGAATTGTTTGATATTTTTTTAAATGAAATTTATGAACATGCTTATGTGCATCACTATTGAATATTCTTTATGCATTTATGAACATGTTGCTATGCATATAATGTATATGGGACTTCTCTATTCTCGTCAATTCATGACAAAAAGGAAGAGAAATCGCCCAAACTAGGGGGAGAGTAGAAATGACTAATGTTAATACTAAAAGGGGGGAAATGAATGAAAATGATATATTTTCTAGCAGACAGATGAGTTTTGGCATTTAATGGAATTTGATACATGTATGTGCCTGCAATGATATATTTATATGAATCACGCATGCCTCATCTATGATTATTACACTTAGTTGTTATATTATTGCAATCACTTGTATCACCGGTTGTATTGCTAAAAAAGCCTTTTATGAAAAATGTAGTATTTTAGTGTAATACAAATTCAACAAACTAAAGACCACAATGTGGAGGAGAGCTATAAGAGGAGCTACCACAAGTGAATGTGCTTTAAGTATTGTATCATTTCTTTCTTCTTCTTTTTTCTTTTTTTTTTTAGGTATGTTTTGTCATGGAATTGACAAAGGGGGAGATTGTTGATATAATTGTCAATTTCACTCTAAAAGTGTTTGTGTATAGATGGTCTATATATAGGCTTACATGTATGTATATGTAATTGTAAATGTGAGAGTCATGTAAGTCCAAGTTTGGGTGAATAACAAGAGGAACGACACTCAAATCCAGATGGAGAAGAATCATAGGATCACGAGACACAAAGCTATAACAATGAAGAATTCAAGTTGTCTAAAGACTTAGCTCAAAGCATTACATCAAAAACCAACCATCAGAGTTTTGAAGGTAAAATCGATCAAATTGGAATTTTTAGTGGTAATTGAGTGTGAGACTAAGCCAAAAGCCATAAGATGGTTCTAGAAGACCACCCACAAGTTTAGAGTATAAGTGCTCACAAAAAATTAGTCAAATTTGGTAAATACAAAGTTACTACCTAGTTTGGATCAATCTAGTCCAAAATTGGACAATTCTAGAATATGTTGGATCGATCTAATAGAACCTGGTTTTCATAGGTTTTTGTTCATACACTCTGATTGATCCAAAAGGAGTATGGATTGATTTAATAGAACCTATTTTTAACAAGGTTCTATACAGTAGTGACTTGTGAGTCTAGAATGAAAAAAAAAAATTGACAATTCACAAAAATATTCTTGAATATTTTAGACCATTGGGTTGTTTGAAATTAGGGTTTTCTACCCTCTATTTAAAAGGAAACCCTTACTAAAAACCTAAGGAGAAAATGTTATGACAGAAAATTAATTGGTATATTCTTGCTATTGTGTGAAAAAATATGAGAGTTCTTGCTCTCTAATCTTAAAAAGTTTTCGTGTGAGAGGCTTACACTCGACCACATTGTGTTGTATGTTCATAAATTTTCAGGGTTTTTAGGGATTGAAAACCCTGAAAAGTTTGGAGAGTAGAGCCTAAAAATAGAAAAAAATAGTACACTCTTCAACTAGAAGGGCTTTCCGAAACAACTAGACATGATTAGCACATCAACCTACTGAGAGGCATCGAATCAAACATCAAAATCTACTCTTTATTTGTTGATACTTCCTTTGGAGATATTGGAAGCGAATCTTGGCATCTGCCAGAATCATCAAACGTGTGCAAGTTGCAAAATGAGTGGATTCTCGTAAAATTTGTAAGTGTTTATAGTTTATGATTTTGCCTATAAATGATTGTGTGATAATCTTTAAGAAAAAAAAATCAAGTAGCTCAATGAAAGCTTTCTAGAGTGGACAAAAACACCAGGTTCCAGACCACTATAAATCGTAGTGTTCCTAGTGATTTATGTTTAATTGTGCATTGTTTGTCTTGCTGATCTATTGCATGCGGTTTGAAACATCAAATACAAATTTCATGTTGAATTAATCAAGAATCTTCATCATATAATTATTGAAATTGAATCAAGGGACTTAATTATAAGGAAAAAAGAAAAAGAATGATTGTCTATGTTGACACATGTCTATGTAGGCATTCCATTAATTGACATATGATGTGTTTTTGAGTTTGATGTCTCTTTTTTGACACCTAAACAATTTTTGAACCCCAAACACAACATGTGTCAGCTTAAAATTTAACATAAACACTACAGACACTTGTCATCATCGAACATTTTCTTCCTTAGAAAAATCATCTTAGGATTAATTGATTTGATTACTTTGATTTTATTGTTTGATTGATTGAGTTATAAATAGAATTAAAAAAATTATAAATCTCAGAAAATTTGGTTAATTGTGCTTAAGTTGAATGTTAATTGTGATTAGTCTTATTCATATACTCAAGGAAGAGACAATTTGCATGAATGGATGAATGTTTATATATGTAAATATAGTGTAAAGAATAATGATCAATCATCATTTTGGAATAAGTGATACTTAGTCTATTGCAATTAACTTAAATAAAATAGACCCATCATAGGCTATCCACTTATAGCTGATATAAATAATAAAGGTGATCGAAAAAGTTGAGAAAATCCTATTCACCCCCCCCCCTCTAGGATTAACTGACCCAACACTTAGTACTTCCACATTAGTATCTAAACATAATAAGAAACTTCAAATCATTCTCTCACACTCGTATTGGTTCTCCAAATGTTCATTGCTCTCTCTTGATGAGAATATTGAAGTGTATTAAAATCTGTAACTCCTAACTCCTTGAGGTTTTGGGAGAGTTATTTAATTCAATAGGAATTATCATCTATGGTGTTGAATTAAAGATGCCCAACCCATGCCCAATCCTTTTAACCTAACACATACCCAATCCTGATCTAAAGCAGGTCCAAACAAGCCAATAAGAAATCAGGAAGCCAAGGAAATAATGGCTGGAATGGGGCAAGATTTCCTCCAAAAATTTATCATTTAAGTAGAGCTAATCAAGACATTTTGGATTAAAAACTATAATATTATGTTAAGATCAATATTTAAAAAATATTTATTTATTTATTTATGGATAGAATGTTAAGATTAAGATTAAAGAGTGTAAGTTTAAATCTTTCTTCCCTTAAGGAAAAATTGATCTCTACATTATCAGACTAAAACAAAATAAATTATCAGAGCTCCATTGTGTTTTACAGAGAATTGAAGGACCAAAGCAGATGAGGTTGTTTGGGTCATTTAGTACCAAACGGTAAAAGGATTTTTTTTTTTTTTTTTTAATGAAATAATGGTAAAAGGAATCAAAGCAAACTTGAAACCAGCTCTCTCGTCTCTTCTCAAGCATTCTCTTTTCTTTCTCTGCTTTTCATTTTCCTTCCACCCTAAGTCTTCTCTTCTTATTCTTCTTCTTCTTTTTCTTCTCCATCTCCTTCACTCATTCCTCTGCGGAGAAAAACAAAATTCAAGAGAAAAAAGCTTCTCTTTATTCTTCAATGGAGAATGCAGACTACTACGGCAAATCCCAACGGCTAGTTTCAGAGATGGGTTCTCCAATTCAACAAAACGAAGATAACCCAAGTAAGTTCTACTCACATTTCCTTTATAAAGCTGCTCTTGTTGCAGCTTTGCTTGTTATTCTTCCACTTTTCCCCACTCAAGCTCCCGAATTCTTTAACCGAACTGTACTAAACAGAAGCTGGGAGCTTCTTCATCTTCTCTTGGTTGGTATTGCCGTCTCCTATGGCCTGTTTAGTCGACGAAATTTCGAAACAGAGAAGGAAAACCAGTCGAAATTTGATAGTGCCCAAAATTATGTGTCTAGAATTCTTCAGGTCTCGTCAGTTTTCGACGATGAGATCGAAAGCCCATCTGGGTCTGACGAGAACAAGATCCAAACTTGGAATTCTCAATACTTTCGGGGGGAACCCCTGCTTGTAGTCGAGCAAGAAAGCTCAATTCCTGGTGAACAGAGAAGTACCATTACTAACATAAGTAACAAACCTCTGCTTTTACCTGTTCGGAGCTTGAAATCTAGAGTTGCAGACTCCGATGCTCTTGAATCCATGAATGAATCCTGTGGATCCTCAGGTTCCCTTAGTAGGTCCAGTTCTGGTTCGAAGGATTCTTCTAACAGGTCTGATAAAATTAGGAATGAGGAAATTGTGGTTGTTGATTCTCTGGATTTGGATGAGAAATCGAAGGAAAATGTTGTCCTTCCTTCCCCAATTCCTTGGCGATCAAGGTCTGGAAGAATGGAGATGAAGGAAGAAGTGGATTCTGTTACTTCTCCATATTTTCTACCTACCTCAGCCGGGGAAGCCGAAATGGATCTGCCCAATCCTGTTTCTTTTCGATCCCCTGTTTCTTGGTCATCTCGGTCCAGTTCTACATCGTCCTCACCAAAGAAGCTCTCTCCTTCCCCATCTCTTTCGCCAGAATCGCGAGGCAAGGACATAGAAGATTCGGGGAGGAAGAAGAGCTTTTATGTGTCGTCTCCCCCTCCTGCACCTCCACCGCCACCCCCCATAACTCGTAAATCTCCATCAATCACATCGAATTCTAATCCAGTTAGTAATGGGTTTTCTTCTGACAATGGAGGAATGAGGAAAAGTTTCAAAGAGGAATTGAAGGATTCGAGTAGGAGAGGGAGGGAGGATCTGCGGAGCAGAAGCGATTTAGGGCTGGATACTTTGAAATCTAAAGCAAAACCAGGAACCCACATCGAAAGTTCATCAACGGGAAAATTGGCGAGGGCAACAAGAGGGAGCGAACTGGTTGCAGAGCCGAGGAAAACCAGAGAAAACGGTAGAGAGCGAATGGATGAAAAGATGGGGAAAATATCCAAGGAGATTGAAGTCGTGTTAAGGGAGAAGACAGGAAAAAAGACACGGGAATTCGACTCAATTCCCGTCAGCCGTGAAAACCCGAGTCGAGAAAGTCCTAGCCTTTCAGCAAAGCCACCATTCTCCAAATATCAGATTCAAGAGATGAAAGAATTCTCAGACAAGGTTTTTGTGGAAGCTGATGACGACTCTGATAGTGAGGGTGATGAGATTCAAGGAAGCTCGGACGACGAAGGAGTTGCCTCCAACACTGTCAGCGGTGATGAGGGGCTTGATCCTGGTGAGGTTGACAAGAAGGCTGCTGAGTTCATAGCAAAATTTAGAGAGCAGATCAGGCGTCAGAGGATT
This sequence comes from Platanus orientalis, assembly GCA_025762735.1. Classification (NCBI taxonomy): domain Eukaryota; kingdom Viridiplantae; phylum Streptophyta; class Magnoliopsida; order Proteales; family Platanaceae; genus Platanus; species Platanus orientalis. The sequence goes on along the minus strand of JAOXJP010030703.1, from coordinate 8,187 downwards.
GAATCAATCAAGAGAGCAAGTGGGCAGCTCAATACTAGAACCTCCTCCCGGTAAACTTGAAGCTGCCTCTGCCCCCTATGGATTTGTAGTTGGTACTCTCTCTCTCTCTCCTCTTTTTTTTATAATCCTATCTCTTCTGTTCCTCCATCATTTTATGTTTTTATTTTACTTTGGATTTATATCATCATGGTATATGGAGATGTGCATGGTTTACAGTCAGTGTAACCAGGAAATCAATGTAACCAGCAATTTGATTGGAGAAATATTGCTGTTGTTTCATTTTCTTTCTTTCTTTCTTTTTTGGGGTTGTAGTTATTTAATTTTCTGGGAGATGGCAACCTCATGCCTTTTGTTATAATCTTTGTACTTGATAGCCACATCTTTTTTTAAGCATGTGGTTGCTTATTCAATTGCTTCCTCTCAAAAACTTGCTTGTGCTTGTTTATGATGGGGTGGATAGGTGGATGAAAGGCATTCTATGATCTCTGGGACTGCTCCCCCCCCCCTCCCCTAGTTCCCCTTCCCCCCACCCCACCACACCCAAACAAAAACAAAAAAAAAAAAGAAAGAAGAAGAAGAAGAAGCTAGAATGATCTTTGTTCACTAGTGCCTCTTCAGGAGAGATGGACACGATATCATTTCTCCATAAGCAAGGCTTGGGTTCAAGACATACTGATGGCATTCCATAGGTGATTGTGTTGACATCTGTCACTCCTGCAATAAGCCAAGTGGCCTTATAAAAAAGATTAAAAGAAGATATAAGGGAAAAGGGAGCGGATCGTCTGCTGGTGAATCAGCAGGAACTTCCTACTGATTTAACCACACAGCGACACCTATTCGATTTTTTTTAGTAAATTGTTCCCGAGTTTTTTCATCCCTTTCCTTACAAATAGGTGTCACGGTGTGGTTAAACTCAGCAGGAACTTCCTGATGATTCGCCAGCAGACGATCCTTTCCCAAAGGAAAAAACTATGTGACATTTCTAACCTGTGAATCATTATCATAATATATACATTGTTCCTAAACAGATCAATCTAGCTTCCTTGTTTTTTCTTCCTCAAATGGGTTAAGGCAGGTTTGGACCCAGGTCTGTGGCATCAATATTCACAGACCTTACAAGCTAAACAAGCTGGCATTTCCCTCTGTAACTGGGTATCATCATGCCTAAAAATTGCTCCATTTATGTGGCCTGAGAACATTTTGATTCGTTAGAACCTTCTACACATGCCTTAACAATGTTAATATAACTGTTAACCCTCTTTCATTTTGGAAATTGATTGAACTTCACCTATTATTGAACTGGAAGTGATTCTAATAAACAGTGGAAACTTGGAATCCATTGATTTTAGATTGTAGTGAACTGTTCTTGGGAAATCAAAAGTAGCTCATGGCCCTTAGATTAATTCTGTTTGCATCAAGGTTTGGCTTCTATAACCTCTTTTAGAGACATTGCGAATTATGACAAAGAATCATAAACAAAACCCGTCCAACCAAAATTTGGGGTTGTGTCAGTGGGGTTTGGATCGAATCTGTCTAAAGTTCATCTGATGGGAGAGGATCCTTTGGGCCCATTGGTCTACCTCAGGATTTGGTACGTCCCCTTACTGAACATCAGGGGCTGTGCCGAAAATTGAAAAGCACACCCCAAAAAGTGTAAATCACTTCTGCAGTACTGATGTGTCTGTCCCTGATGCTGCACGGACCTTGGTCGTTCAGTAAGGGTCGTACCAAATCCGAGGTAATTGGTCTATTGCATTGTTCATTCAAAAAGGTGGCCCCCGGCATGCATGCAGTGCATGCACAAATACATGCATGTAATGTGTACATTCCCCAAAAGGATTGTCTCCTGTCTATAAATAGTCTTGTGGGCTTCGGGAGACGTACACATACCAAAAAAGTACTGATTTTCACTTTTTAATGTATGTGTAAAAGCCACCCACAAGATTACTTGTAGACATGAGACGAACTCAACTGGAACATTCTACATGCAGAAGAAATAGATAAGAGCAAAAAATGAAAATTTCTGAATTTGTGGGGATTTTAGCCAAAAGTTTAGCGAGGTGGAGGGTCCACATATGGCCTTTTTACATTGATTTGGTCTTCATGTTCAAGCCAAATGAGGTTCCGCATCTCCTTCGCTAAAACTTGGTACTCGAGTGCCCCTCACTTTTAAGAGCCCTTAGAGAAAGATGTTTCTCACCCCATCCCTGATCAAGATGTAGTCTTTATGAAAAAGAAAAAATGATAATGAAACTCCATTATTTTGGCCTAGACTAGAAGTACGAAACTTGCCTTGATTTGCAGCATCTACTCTTTTTCTTTGGGACAAAGCGAAAGGAGAATTCCAAAGTAGTCCAAAGCAGGAAGTTTGTGATTGTTAAGGAGTAAATACAACGGCACAAATTGGAACTCAAAGGAACCTCGACTGGAGGCAAGTGAATTTTTTTTTAAAAATAAAAGGAGGGAAGAAGGTTTTGCAAGACCATTGATGTATTATCCACAAGGGAAAGGATATGCACACTCAAAATACTATGTCCCCCTGAGTCCCCACACATGAAAGATGAGGTGTATAGGGTTATAACTTTAAAAACAATTCTCAACAAAACAATGGTTACCCATAAAATGGGTTTTATAGGGTTAAAACCATTAAAAAAATGTTCAAATGAATATTTGCTCCCTATTTAAAAGAAGCATCAAATTCAAAAACCATCATATGTCAACTTATGATGTGATGACATGGAGAAACATATTGTTTTGGGTGTAGCAGATCTTTTTTAGGGGTGGCAGGCTTTTTTTAAGGGCCAGGCTTGGGTTTACCTCCATCCAGCCCATATATATATATATATATATATATAATATACTGTTTTGGGTGTGGCAGATCTTTTCTAAGGGTGGCAGGCTTTTTTTAAGGGCCTGGCTTGGGTTAACCTCTATCCAGCCAATATTATATATATATAATTTACTAAGTCTATTAAAATCATTAATATTTTGTAGTTTATTTGATAAAAAAAATTTGCAAAAGGTTTTGGGTTTGAGTCTTAGTGAAATCAAAGATTTTTTATAATAAACAATTCTTAGAATTTAAATATATAATTTTCTAAACTTTAAAAAGTCAATAAGATCTTACAGTTTAATTGGTTAGAGCATTATTATATTATATAATAAGTTTTAAGTTTGAACCTCAATCTCAATATTAATGTTTTATAAAATCCAAAGGCTAACCCAAGGTCCAATGAAATCATCAATAGGGCCAGTTTTGGGCCTAAATAATTACAAAATGTCAAGCTTAAGCCCAAAGCCTAATATAGCGGACTTGGGCTTGGGCCTACCATGGCTCGGCCCATGCCTATTCCTATGTGTGTATGGGACTATCATAGGACCGTCCCAATTACAAGAGACGATCTTAACTCATAGCAAACACATAAAAACCCTTTTGATAACCCCAGCTACTTGAAGAATGATTGTCTGTGTTGATACAGACCTCTATAGGCATGCCATTGCCCGGCCCATGCCCACCCCTATGTGTGTATAGGACTGTCGCAGGACCATCCCGTTCACAAGAGACGATCCTAACTCACAACAAACATAAGGAAACCCTTTTGATCAACCCAAAGACCTGAAGAATAATTGTCTGTGTTGAGATAGACCTCTATAGGCATTCCATTGATTGACACATGGTGTGTTTTTGAATGTGGTGTCTCTTTTAGGACACCTACTTTTTCAACTGAACACTTTTTTTTAACGTTTTTTACCCCACAACATGTGTCACCTTATAATTCACCACAGACACTTTTTCACATTTGTTGGGCAGCTACATATATAAGATTCCCCAGATATCTAAATGGGAAAGAACCTCTAGGCTACACTTATTTAGCAAAGTGATCCCCAGATTCCCCACCTGCCACCTGTATTTAAAAAATAAAAAATAAAGCACAACTTCCCCCATACCACACAGTATCGTTCCATAATATTTGAACTCATAAGGTTATGATTCAAGATGAATTCATTTTGTCATGCCAGTCACCAAAACACAAAGGAAAAAAAGTGATGTCATTTTAGGTTTTTCTTGAAATGCACCCTTTTTTCAGTTTTTATTCATATTCTAGTAGGGCTGCAAATAGGCCAGGCCTTGTCTTCCCGAGCCCAGCTTGAAGTATAGCAGATGAACCCAACTTGGCCCAAGGCCAACTACCCAAACTTGACCCAAACTGAAAAACTGGACTTCAGACTAAGTTCGGGCCTTTTCCAACTGCAAACTCTCTCTCAGAGTGAGGGAGGATAGGTGCAAAGTCAGAGCCAATTTCTCTTGGCTTTTAATAAAATATTATATTGGTAAGGCAAGTAGGAAAGTAATTTGATTTCGTATTGGAAATAGATATTTTCTCTCGATTTTAATAGAATATTTTAAGGGGTGTTTTGAGAAAAAAAGAAAAAAGAAAAATTAGATCAAGTATCCATGTGGACGAGTGAGAAAGTGACATTGGAGTATATACTAAGGAGCCCTTTTATTAACTATTAACTAGAGAAAGAAATATTTGAAACCTTGAGAGATATTTAATTGTTATCAATGAGTTGATATTAACTTGATTGTAGCCTAGTCACCTAGTTATCAAAAAATAAACATGTGATTGTAGCCTATTGTCTTTTTGAATATCTCAAGGTTAGAGTTAAAAAAATAAATAAATAAAATTAACCAGTGCATAAGCCAATGTAGAAATATTGTGAGAGACAATGTTTTGATATAACTCAAATCCCTTACTAATGGATCAATATAATTTTTATCATTAATCAAACTTCAAATGGTTCCGATCAGAGATTAATCCAATGGTTGACGTTAGTTTAGGATTAAAGCATGAATTTAGTCCATCATTTTTCACTTTGACCTTGACAAATGAGAAAGTATTTGAAAGTCTTAAAATCCTCTTTCTAATGCCTTTTCATACAAAAGTATTCTTTAAGAGTTAATTATGTTTATTGTAGTGTAGCAAGGTCATATAGTTCAATAGTATTTTGGATAATTTAAGAAGCAACATTTTTTATTAAAACAAATTAATTAAATATTAGATATTTTATACTTTTAAAACAGAAAGATGTCTTTGGATTCCTAGACGATGGATCAAGATTATAGAAGAGTTATCTACAATAAACATGTTAAGAGTGAACAAAATGGAGTGTTTGCACATGTTCTCCTACTATTTTACTAATATTTACCTATTTATTAGGGCTGTCAATTGGGTTGGGCTAGCCCGAAGCCTGACTTGACCTGCCTGAAAGTTAGGCAAGCTGGGCAGGTTGAGTTTCAGGCTGAGCCGGACTCGGGCTCAAATATTAAGCCTGAACTATTTTTAGGGCTAAGCTCGGACCCAAGTTATTTCAGCCTGATGCTCGGCCCGACCCAGTCCGAAGTGAATAAAACAAGAAACCAACCCGAAACCTAGTCCAAAGCCTTAAAAAATGATTTTTTTTTTATATATTTTTCATTGGATTAATTTGGATGGTGAAAAAATTGCTATTAAAGCTCTAAAACTTCTACCAATTTGAAAGGTGAAAATGTAAAAGGATTTGGCTGTTAGAATAAAATAAATAAATTTAGCACATTTACTAACAAACATCGTTTTGGTAGTTAAAGGCATAACATTTTTGTATTTATAAGTCTCCACTCCATTTTGGGTTGCCCGAATAATTACAATGGGTCAAGCTTGGGCAAAGGGGTTCGGGCTGAGTTTGGGCTTGAGCTGGGCTCGGGTTAGGGTTTTAAACTTTGGGCTTGGCTCAGGTTAACCCCTACCTGGCCCAATCCAGCTCGATTGACAACCCTACTATTTATTTAATTAGACCATAACAAATGTTTTCCCATTTTTGCTTGTTTTCTTTTAAAGCAAGCTTAACCTATAGGGCTTTCTCTTTGTAAGTTTAAATCACGGCAATAAAATGACTTCATTTGGCAAGTGAAGATGACTACTAGGTTGATTCCATATTAACAAAAAGTAATTGATGAAAAAAGCATAGCATCCACATGTAGAATTTTGTTTAAACAAGGTTCCAAGCTTGATTTTTCTAACTAGGTCTAAGGTTGTCAATTGAGCAGGGTTGGCCCAAAGCCCAACATGTCCAGCCCAAAAAATAATCGGGTTAGGCCAACCTATTTCCAGGCTGGGCTAAGTTTGGGCCCAACTTTTTGGCCTGAAGTTTTATTCAGGCCGAGTTTGGGCAGGCTCAAGTTTAGCCCAAGCCCCAACCCAAACTAGTTAGGAAATAATAATTTTATTTATATGGTGATATTAGCTCTATATTTTTGAACTTTTTTGGATCCATATATTTTTAACAAAATGACTATCATCAAATAGTTTAAGTGTCAACTGTTAAAAATACCCCATATAATATGTATTTAGGGGCAATTATGGATTTAAAATCAACCCAAAAATTTAAAAAAAAAAAATTTAATTCGGGTAGCCCAATGCCTGTTGTTTTAAAACAGGCTGAGTTGGGCCAAATTTTTAGACCCGAAGTTTTATTCGGGTCGAGTTTGGGCTAGGGTAAAACATTTCGAACTGAGTTTGGGCAAACCTCGACCCACCTCAGTCAGGCCCAATTGACAGCCCTAACTAGGTCACTCTGTCTATGCCAACTACATGAAAAGGTCAACAAAAATATTAAAATAAAATTTTGAAGCATACAAATAATACATGTACATAGCAATCATATTAGGCAAGTTAGTGCTTGCATTACCTCACACAAGAAACCAAAGAGGATTTCCTCTTACAAAAAAGCACCTAGTGACCTTCTTGTGCTAGGTGCTAGTGACACATGGCAAATAAAAACGTGGTGGCAACCCTTTTTTTTGTCACCCAAATCCTAGCCCAAGAGTGTCTGCTTTTTTGCAAGAGGAAATCCACTTTGCCACTATTGAGTCCTCTTGGACAGTATGTAATAGTTGTTTGGTAGATGCACTAAACAATGAGACCTCATTCAAATCACACACACACTCACACACACACACACACACACACATATATATATATATCAATAGCCTCAAGCCCCCTTTCTCTCTCATCCACGTGAACACTCTATCAACATTTTTGTTCTTTCCCAAAACATCCTCTTATCTAACTATGGTACACTCTCATATGCCCCCCTAATTTAGGATATATATTAAATATGTGGATACAGTTTTTATAAGTTAAAAAATTAGAGTTATTTAAGGAGGATTTAATGATTAAAGAGATAACTTTTAGTTAGTAAGGAGAGAGATAGTTATTAAGGAGGAGGTACAAAATTACCAATTTAAAAAAGGTTCTATTTAAAGGATAAATTTTAGGAAAAAGAAAAAGGGTAAGGAGATGTATACTATAAAATTCAGGGACTATCTTCATTTTATGGATCTAACTCCCTCCTAAGATTGCTTATATTTTTTTGCTGTCGTTGTTGTGATTGGTTCAAATCATGGGCTTATGGAAAGACAGATTGAAGGGAATAGTTTTTTATGTCCAATCATATTATGGACAATAAAGCCATAGCGTACAAAGTTTCTTATGAGTAACTATAGGGGACTAAAGGAAATTCTAGTAGGGATGAAGATATTTTGGGGATTAGGAGAAAATTTTAAAGAGATGAAATGTCTTATTTAAGAAGAGGGAAAGATATTATACGTTGGAATGACGTTTAGTAAAGCTATTAACGGTGTGCATGGGTCAGGCCTTAGTAGGCTTAGGGAAAGATTAGCTTTGTACATTACAAGTTAAGGATGGGCTTGGATCTAGAAAAAAAAACTCAAAAATTAAGGCTTGAGCTTAGCCCAACTTTATTCTACAAGTCCCAAACCAAGCTCGGGGCGACCTAATGCACTTTAATATATTATATAAAAATAAATTTTAAAAGTACTGCATATGTATATAAAAAAATTTAAAATTTATGTTTATATAAAAAAAACATATAAAAACTCTATTTATCTATATAATGGGATTCGAGCATTGGGCTTTAGCATTTCACCCTTGGACCTTGGGTTAAAAGAATAAAAGGAAAGAGATTAAGGTGTCCATGTGGCACCCTAAAAAATGCGAAAAATCAAGGAAATTTTCAATAAAAATGTTATAGTATGGGATTAAAAGATTTAATTAAAAAATATCAAGAACATTTATCTCTACAATGAATAAGAAAATATATATATATATATATATATTTATATAT
>JAOXJP010030693.1:0-16848 GCA_025762735.1 Platanus orientalis | reverse complement strand
CTCTGTGACGCATGCGGGCCGCGGCTGTGGGGGTAATCAATTCACTTTTGGAGTTGTCACTTCACTCCCAAAAAGTTAATTGATTCCCCCCCCCCCACCTCTGTCTCAGCTCCCGAGCATCGCAGAGGGGGCCGGTGCAGAGGATATTGCCCCATCAACTGGTGGCCCACACTGTAAGCTCCCTATGATTGGCGGTAGGTGGTGAGTAAAAAATTTACTGTCTGCCTTTTCCCTTTTCTTCTTTTTACCATTAGTTAGGGAATATTTTGCAATTTCTTATCATTGGTTTTTCCTAATCAGCAATTTTTTTAAATATCTTTTAACCTAAGTAATCAGCCCAAGCACTCAGAGTGTACATGAACAAAACCAAAAACACAAAAAAATTAACCTACAAAACTCAATAATCAGCTCAAGCATTTAAGTAGGGATGCCAATGAGCTGAGATAGAGTTTGCCTTGTTATGAGCAGCCTGAGACTGGATTTGAGCTCGTTTTTAAAATGAGCCTGAGCTGAGCTTCACTAAGCTCCACTCGCAAAAAGCTTAGTTTGGTTAAGACAATTCATAGCCAGTTTGGCAGCCACCAGTAATGTAATCATCTCATTTCAAATTTCCAAGGCATTGGTTTATAATGAACTCATTCAGATTTATGCTGATTTGTTAACTAAAATTAGAAATTGAAATGATGTTTGTTTTTAAGTATAAATATTAATGAGTTCATTATGAACCAACACCTTGCGATTACAAATGCCTTGGAAATTTGAAATGAAATGATTACATTACAGGTGGCTGCCAAACACGGCCTTACTAATATATGCAAAAATAATAATGTTCAAAACAGAACAATCCAGTTAATGGGCCATTACGCTGGTGAGCCAAGCCAAATATTCTTCTACAAGTCTGAGCCAAGCCTACTTTTTCTTTCATGTGATGAGCCTGAGCCAAGCCGAGCCTTGGCTCATTGCCACTCCTACACCAAAGTGTATTGCATGAGTAAAAAAAATTCACACAAAGACCCAAAAACAAACAAGCAAACAAACAAACCCTTTTTATTTCATCAGTAAGCTTAAGCGGCTTGAGCTGCTCAAAGAAGACAAACAACCCTAGACTGGATCCTCTCCTGCTACTTATGATCTACTAAGGTCCTGTATAACAGGTGGCAGGATACTATTCAAGGGAAAATGTGAATTACAATTTTTGAAAAATGTAATTCACTTTTTCCCGTCAATCATTCCCTGCCACCTATTAGACATGACCTTAACAGTTCATAGGCCGGCAGGAGAAGATCCTTTGCAACCCATGTTTTATTTTTTTTGGCTCATTTAGTAAGATTAAGCGGTTTTAGCTGATCAAAGCTCACCCACTAAAAGACAAAATACCCTTTTTTTTTTCATACAGTACACTCTAGTGCTTGAGCTGATCAGTGATCGCATCTCATCTTTTAATATAGATTATTTGGTTCTGACCAAACCTCTTTTTTTTTTTTTTTTTCCCGAATTTGACTTAGTATATTCATAGGACGTCTGAAACTTTGGTGGAACGGCAGAAGGAAATTGCAGATAAAAAATTGCTTTGAAAGGACCAGGAACATTCCAACTGGGAAGGTTGTTTGCTTTATTTTTCAGTTTCTTACGTCATTGGCAGAGGGTTCGCTCGAGGAAGAGCAGCAAGGACCAGGAATATTACCACTCTTTGCAATGCTAATTTTATTGGCAAAGGGCCAAAAGGAGGAAGCACCCATTGACTAATCCTAACCAACAGATCAGATTAGCTCTGCATATAACCTAGACTGAACTGGATGACGATTTGATCGGTTTTGTGTTAGAACATGCTGACCCGGAGGGTTGAACCAGATGACCTGAGCTGATCAGTGATCGCATCTGCTTTGGTGTGAAAAAGCCCATGTGCAAAATGCATCAGGACCTGACACATCAGTCCCGGAAAACTGATTTATACTTTTTGGGGTATGCTTTTCACTTTTTGATGCTTTGTCAGCCCAGGTGCATTTTGCACCTCTTTCCTGGGCATTTATAAGAAGGGGTGCAGATAGGATCAAATTGGGATTTTAATATATTTATTATCATGTCAACGGGTTAACCCAAACCAATGAGCTGGTCAAAACAGATTGACCAAGCTGGCCATCTCTTCTCTCATCAGTAGAAAATTGTACCAAAGAACTAGGTATGAATAATCCAAATAGGTGCGAATGGAGTTAGGGGCTGACACATCAGCACCAAAAAGTGATAAGCGTTCCCTATAAAGTTTAAACCACTTTTTTGGTGCTGATGTGGCTGCCCCTGACACCATTTGCACCTATTCGTTGAGGGGCTGTTCGTACCAAATCAAAGCTCAAAATTGAAAGGGAAAAGATTTCTTAGACCCAATTTGTCTATCCCCCCGTGTCACCACAGACAACAGTAGAGTTAAAATGGTTTTCTTTCCAGGCATTGTGGTGGATTTATAATTTGATATCAGGAAGCAAATTTTTGAATTTGGAAAACCACTACCCAAAAAAATCCGGCCAGAAATTTTAGCCCGAAAAAATCACTGCCATGGCAAATTTTTAAATTTCCTAAATCAAATTCTCCCCAAATAATTTTTGTTACTCCCTTTTGTATAACAAAGATTATTTGGTAGCTTAAAGAACAAGAAGTTGAAGGGTCATTAACAAATCTGAAGCTTTTAAGCTTGAAAAACAACAGGTCGAAGGGTCTATTTTTTTTTTAATTCAATAAGCAAAATTAAGACATTTACTGATTTTGCTTTATCCCAAAACAAGATTTCTGATAAATTGCCTGATTTTGATTTGCTTAACTAGCCTACACATATTGGATTTGCAAGAGAACCGGTTTAATTCTGAACTACCTGTCATGCCCAAGGGGTTGGTTATGGTTCTTCTAAGCAAGAATTCATTCTCTGGTGATATTCTTCAACAATTTGGTGGGCTGGGTTTGCTTCAACACCTTGATCTATCATTCAATTCACTCCAAGGAACACTGCCTGCAGCATTGTTCACTTTGCCAAAAATATCAGTTATTTGAATTTGATATCCAATGTGTTGAGCGGGTCGCTTCCCCCATCATCTAAGTTGTGACAGGAAACTCGAGTTTGTCAATAATAAATTAACAGGTGCATTGCCTTGTTTGAGCTCTACATCATATGAGAGAGTTGTTAAGTTTGGTGGAAATTGCTTGTCTGTTGATCCACAACATCAGCATCAAGAGTTATATTGCAAAGAAGTCCACATAAAAGAGTAAACAATTTAGAGGCAGCAAAGGCATTGGAGTATTAATTGGTGGTTATTGATATGTTTTTGCTATTTTTCTTCAAGGTTCATTTCTCAAGCAGCAGGAGAGAGGAGAAGATGAGATGGAGTTAGGGTTTTGTTTTAGGTGTTTTTTTTTTTTAGTCAACAGAAGGAGAGAGGAGAGAGAGTCGTGTTGGCCCCACTCACCTACCCTGTTTTCCATTTTCTCTCAGCAGTTTTGAATATGTTGAAATCCGGACAGGTGTCATGCAATCAATCTTTCACATTCACGGATTACACACGAAATTTGCGTGCACCAAATCCGGGCCGCTAAGATAAACGTTCAAATGAAAAAGTTTGTACTTGAAAGAGGCACCAAATTCCCAAAAAAACAACCGTGTCAGACTGTGGTTTGGGGAAAGCAAATTTGGGTTCAGGAGACCCTTTTCCAATTGAGAAACCATTAAATTCTTAAAATTAGGTATTTTACATATGTCAGCCCATGGGCCTGAGTTTGTGTTGGAAGCAATTTGAGATCATGCGCAGTCAGGCTGGGATTATGTACGAACAAGTCCAAACGGACAAGGTCCGGACGGCATCAGGGGCGGACACATCAGCACCAGAAAAGTGATTTACACTTTTTGGGGGTGCTTTTCACTTTTTGGTGCTGATGTGTCAGCAGCCCCTGACACCAACAGACCTTGTTCGTACCAAATCCTGAGGGTGCTCCGGCCTATTAAAAAAACCCAACAAAACTTGATCCCAGGCCCGCCTCAGTGACACTGTTACTTGATTTGACAAATTAATGTATTCTACGACCATTTAACCCTTAAGAGTAAGGGGTGTAAATGTGCCTTAGTTTATTGTGGAATCAAGCTGGAGTTGTGCTCAGTCCTTCACGGCTCATTTACACTGTTAATTAAAATTGACAAATTAATGTATCTTAGGGCTGTATGCATTATGCAAGAGAAATCCGCAAACAACAACCTTGGTCAGATTTCCATCGCAATAGAAGAGATTTTGAAAATAAGGGCAATAACTCAAAGCCTAATTCTGCATCAAGTCTATGTGTGTAATTTATAGTTACCTAATTCCCTAAAATATCTGCAAATTGCAAACCCATTTAGCGGATTATGTACTTTGATTGGGCAGATTTTTCCTTACATTACCAAAGAATTAGGCAAAAAATTTGAACCATATAAATAGAACAGAAATATGTGGCATGTAACAACGGTACATGTATTTCCATTGTTGTTTGGTATAAAATTTCAATCAAGCCAACGCCTTAGTGCTCTGGTGGCTGAGGCATATGTATTCCCTAGGGAAGACCCAGGGTCAAATCCCTGGAGGAGGTGGAATGAGCAGTGCAAAGTGGTGTCACCTGCTCAGGTTCTAGGTTCTTGCTGGTTCAGGCCAGTCCCAAGGGAAAAAAATTAGGTGAGAATGAATTTCATGAGAACCGTGAAAACGGCATTAGGGTGTAGACACATCAGTGCCGAAAAGTGATAAGCACCCCCAAATAGTGTAAATCACTTTTTGGCGCTGATGTGTCAATCTCCCATGGCATCGTTTTCACGGTTCTCACGAAATTCATTTGCACATAATCTGAGACCTGCTTCAAGTGGTTGTAATGATGAAGGCCCATGTGGCCGTATGAAAAAAACTGATGTGTTTTTTTCATCAAACGACCTAAACAATTTGATTTTTGTTTAGGTAATCTGAGAATTTAAACAAGCTCAAGAAGGATCGTATTCAGTTGTGGAGAGATGCATGAACATACATCTTAGCGTTTGGGATAGAGGTCTTAAGCCTTGCCAAGTAGTGGGTAGCTCTGTGTTTGATAGACACAGGTCTTCTCATGTGAGAGTACGAGACTTCATAAAAAAGAGTTATAAGAACGTTTGCAAATCGATAAGACAAAGTCCAAGATGCCACAAGTAGTCATCTAAGTCGGCAAAAAAGAATGAACTTGAAGAAGAATCTCCTTCAATAACGATTTTAGAGATTCCTAGGCTCTTCGCTAGCTGAAGCTCCATGATAGCATAGCTTCACATTTAGCGCTTGGGGAAGAGAGGCTTTATTTCCGTCAAAAGTAGTGAGCTAAAATTACCAAACTGGTTTTTCTTTTATTTTCATTTTGCCTTTTTTCAGTTGGGGGAGGTTGGATTGGGTGGGGCTGCTGGTGGATGTGTTCAGTATCAATCAAACATCAATTTTGCACTCACTTGTAGCAAAAAATGTGAGAGCTGTCCTTGCTGTCTTATCAAGGGCCTCATGGCACAAATGCCCATGTATATGTTGGGTGGTAGCTATTTTCAAGAGCTAAAAAAAATGAGCAAAAGACCCCATAAGGGTCGAGTTAGGCTGTATGTTATCCTGAAAAATGTTCATGCTCTAGTCCGCATTCGATTTAAAATAAGTTTATCCGGTTTGTTTATAAAAATATCCATTTATATCATATAGGATATGGATGCATATCAATCTATTCTATTAAGTATCCGTTTCGTTTAAATATAATAATATATAAAATATAAAAAATGGATTGTTGAATTTTAAAACTAATCCAACAATCTTAAATAGCCTAATAATTAAAACCCTATAAATATATAAACTCTTTGTTTCATAACTATTTTTTCCCGGTCCATGGCGGAACCCATAGGTACTACCATAACTATGCTGCAACAACAGAAGCTCACACCCACAACACAAGAGAAAAGATAGTGTTTTGCTCTATTTGACATTGTTGCTACACTATATGGCATCGGAGATTTTGGCGAGGATAAACATGGATTAGAAAAGACTACACTAATGATAGTGACAACATCTATGCATTTTTTTTCAAGATATCCAAAATCTGGCCTGAAATCCAAATTATTTAAACGGTTATGATATGGATATATTTGTATAATATTCGTTAGATATAGGATAGAATACGGATATGCTCATATCCATTCCGAATCCGGTCCATTTGCAGCCTAGGTGGAGTACCAGCAATTCCTTCCTAAAGGGTAATGCTATGGTAAAAATATATATTTTCACTTTTTTCATCATGTATCATCAGCACAAAATCGATTCTTGATTGATGTGGGATGCATCTAGGCTAAGCTATATAGACATTGATAAGAACTTTTTGTGCTTCTAATTTATAAGTCATATTTTCACATCAGAGCACACATGAGATGATATAAATCAATGACAAACCAACAAATGAGCAACCAAGAAAAAATAAATGTTCTATACAAGATTTGGTGTCCAGGATACCAAGGGACATCACATGGACTAAAATGAGAAGGAGACGTCCCTTGGTGCTCTGTACACCAAATCCTTGACAGGACAATTACTCCCAAGTAATAATACATCTTAACATATATAGGGCTATCAATCAACCGGGTTGTGGTTTGCCCAAATTCAACCCGAAATGTTTTAACAAACCTAAAGTTGACCTAAATAAAACTTTAGGCCTAAAAATTGGACCCAAACTCAGCCCATTTTGAAACAATGAACTTTGGGTTGAGTGTAGGTTACCCGAATTAAAACTCTTTTTTTTTTGTTGCTGATTTTAAACCCATAATTACCCCCAAAAATATGTTATATGAGTGTTTTTTTTTTTTATTTAATTTATCAGATAGACATGTCAAGCTTCGGACCAGCCCGACTCAATTGACAGCCTTAACATATGTCAGGATAATTGTCAGCGTTGACACGGGAGGAGCTCACCCCAGACATCAAACCCACAAGTTAAAAAATACAATACAACTCAGCAAAGCGTATAACAGTTCCTTGCGCGTCAAAGGTTTCCCATTAGTCTACTTTGGGTAGCCTGGGAAGGCACGTTGTGATTATTAAAAAACAGTTAAATACATCAATCAAAAACCTTTGACCTTCTAGATGTGCGACTTCTTCACCAGGTGGCTCCCGTCCTTTAAATTCTTTAAAGCGGGCGCTGCCCTGGATTCTGTAGTTCCATTCCTCCCACCAACCCATCTATCTAAGTTTTTTCTTTTGAGTTTTTGGGTTTTTGACGATCTCGCTTGGTGGGTCTCTGAGAAATTTGGGTTTTGATTTCTGGACTAAAAATGCCTCCTTTTGCAGGGGACGTTCATATCTCAAATGGGTTTCTTCAGAAGAGATCAGAATCCAATATCATCACTCTTGATATTGGTGGGCATCTCTTTCAGACCACCAAGCAAACCCTAGCCCAAGCTGGTTCAAAATCCCTTCTTTCAATGCTTTCGGATACCCCTGTTGCTCAATCCGATGTTCGGTTCCTGGACAGAGATCCTGAGATCTTTTCTATTCTCCTTTCCCTTCTCAGAACAGGTAATATTCCATCCAAGGCCAAGGATTATGATCTTCAAGACTTGATCTTCGAAGCCCGATTCTACGGTCTCGAGAATCTCCTCCTGTCGTCTCAATCGAACTTGTCTCAATTCGAAGCTTTTAATCTGGAAAAATCGCTGATTTTGCCTCTAACTGGTAGGGATTCTCCCTCTGCCATCTCTACCACCCCGTATGGATCCGTTCATGTCGCTCACGGCAGCAAGATTACATCTTTCGATTGGTCTTTGCATCGGAAATCCACAATTCTTACCGGGTTTAATGCCGTGGATTCACTTCTGGCGCTTTCACCTTCGCTCGCTGCTGCCGGCGCCACCGATTTCTCTGGCCTGCAGATTCTGGACCTTGAACACGGCTTTGTTAAAGAAACCCTAAATTGGGAGAATCCTACTAGGTCCAGTTCAACAGTCCAGGCGATTGGTTCTTCCCCTGAATTCCTCTTCACCAGCTTTGAATCTGGCCGTCGAAATTCGAATTCAATTATGGTTTTTGATCTCCAGGGGAGCTTCCGCCCTGTTACAGAGATTGGCCGCTATGAAATTTATGGAGCTGATCTAGACTCTGCAATCCCAGCCACCAAATTGAAATGGGTTTCGACTTACAATCTCCTTATGGCATCTGGGTCTCATGGAGGACCTTCTGGGGTTTCAGGTAATATCAGATTGTGGGATATAAGGTCCGGTAATATCGCTTGGGAACTGAAGGAGAAGATTGATTGCTTTTCTGATGTCACAGTTTCTGATAATCTCTCTGCCATTTTCAAGGTTGGAGTGAATTCAGGCGAGGTGTTTGTGGCAGATTTAAGGAAGCTTGGTGCTGAGAATCCATGGGTTTGTCTTGGGGATGCAAGAAAGGGGAACAATGGGAAGAAAGAAGGTGTGGGCTGTAAGATTGAAAGCCATGGAGATCAGGTTTTTTGCAGTAAAGGAGGAGATGTAGAGCTGTGGTCAGAGGTTCTAATTGATTCTTCAAGATGTAGTGAAGATGGATTAGATGACAGGGTTTTTAGGAGGAATTTAATGGGGAGGGTCAAAGATATGGGAGGATGTAAGATAACCAACTTGGGTTTTGGAGGGAACAAAATGATAGTGACAAGGAAGGATCAGCAATCTGTTGAGGTTTGGCAAAGTTCAGTGAGGGGGTACTGATCTTGTTTCTTTGTATGTTACAGTGAAAAAATGTTTGGGATTTAGGGGATCAGTTGATAGAAGATCATCCAAAAAAAAGTTCAATTTTTTTCTTCTTTCATTATTTTGTTCTAGTTAGTCTTGATTCTTTATAGGGATGTGGTGGTGATCAATGAGAACCACAGGCATTTATTGCTCAACCCAATTGTAGCAAAGACTTCAAATGTGTATCTATTGAGTTCTATGACAATCTCCTTGACAAATTTGTGTAAAAATGATGATATTAGCTGATAAAACATCAATGACTCTTCTTTCTTTTATTTTTTTACTTGTTTGATTGGTTTGTAAGTTTATGTGGTTTTGGTGAGTGAGAAAGTGCATGATTTTGTTGCCAATGCAATGTGAAAATGTGTGGTGTCCTTGAACCCAAACCCCACCCGGGGTGAGGGGAAAAGGACCTCCCACCTAGCACATAATTGGGGAACTTTGGTGAACATACCAAATGTTCACGAAAATGCGTGATTGAATGTGGGGATTATATATCGATAGAACCCATAAAAAATAGGGGACAAGCAACAAAAAACGCTGTAATTCTCAACGAAGGGGATTTGACCCCTAACCGTTGCTAAGGAAGAATGATGCCATAGTCACTTGAGCACCAGGGTGGCATTGCGGCATTGGCATCATATGGGGATCTTTAAGAGCATATTTATGTGCAGACAACACCATAAAATTTGAAAGATTATGCTAAATAATAGGAGAATGATTCTCTGTGTTGACATAGACCCATGTAGGCATGCCATTGATTGACACATGATGTGTTTTTGAATTTGGTCTCTTATTTTTACACCTGAACACCTTCTTTAGTCCCAAGCACAACGTGTGTCAGCTTATAATTCACCATAAACACTAAAGCCACTTTGTCGTCACAGAACACTTTCTTCCTAGATAATATTAGGGCTGTCAATCGGGCCAAACTGAGATGGGCCGAGATCTGCCCGATCTTAGCACAAAATGTTTTACCTGAGCCCGACTTCAGCCTAAATAAAACTTCGGGCTTAAAAGTTGGGCCCAAACTTAGCCCATTTTAAAACAACGGGCTTCCGGTTCAAACTACCTGAATTAAGACTCTTTTCTTAATTTTTGAGTTGATTTTAGGCCTATAATTACCCCTAAATGCATATTATATGGGTTTTTATGAACAATTGACACTTGAATTATTTGATGATAGTAAATTTGTAAAAAAAATATATGGATTCAAAAAGATAAAATTATTATTTGCTAACTAGTTCGGGCCGGGCTAGGCCAGGCCTCGAGCTGAACTTGAGCTTGTCTGAACTCGGCCTGAAGAAAACTTCGGGCATAAAAGTTGAACCAAAACTCAGCCCAACCCAAAATTAAGTTGGTTCAGCCTGATTATTTTTTGGGTCAGACATGTCGGGCTTCAAGCTAGCCCCACCCAATTGACAACCTTAAATAATAAAGATTCTTAGATGAGAGGACCAGGTCATGGTCGTCTGAAGGAGTGCTTAGGCGCAGATTATAGAGGAAATTTCTAAAAAAATGTTTGTAGAGGGAATCTGAAATGGGAGAATCATGCAGGCAGTGGCAAAGCCACAGGGATGGGGCCCCCAAACTTTTGAAATCCCATGGGGGTGGGACCCACAGCCCCCCTAGTCCCCACCTTTTCTCCCAAGCCCAACGAACCAGCCCCTCTCCCCATACAAAAAGGTATCTATATAATAATAATAATAATAATAATGTTTTGTTGTACTCTCATCTCCCTCATTTTCACCGTCTCTCTCTACCAACCCCCTCTTCTGATACAAAAGACATCTATTATATTATAATAATAAAATTGTTTCTCTCCTTTCCCCACTTTTCGTTGTCTCTTTCTATTATCCCCCCTCCCCCCGATACAAAAAGTCATCTATACAATAATAATAATAAATTGTTTTACTCTCCTCTCTCCCCCTTTTCACCATCTCTCTCTACCTCCCTTATAAACCTTTTGTTTGTTTTTTTCGTTTCCCATCCAAAACCAACCTAAACATTGAACATGCCGTCTTCCAAACAATCAAACTCACAAAAGTTTGCCGAGCCTATTCAGTTATTGTCATTCATCAATCGTCTCTCCACCTCCAAGAGCAACATTGTAACAAGGCCTGAGTTTAAGATTCTGAGTGTTGAGTGTCTCTTCTCTAGCAATGGCGATGCAACAGCTACTGCCTAAAGATATGAAAAACTTTTTTATTTTAAGATTCTCTTAGATTTGATATTTGATTTGAATATCATAGTTAATTTTTGTCTGATTTGTGGATTGTTATACATTAATTGGGGTTTTAGAGATTGTTAAAGATGATATCTCATTTAATTTCTTGTTTGTTTCTTTGATCTGTTTTTAAAGGGATTTAGGGTTTCTGATTGTTAGAATTCAAAAGGCTCAAATTTCTAAACATGTTGGGAAAATTGTCTTTTAGTGAAGTTGGTTGTCCTTGTGTTTCTGTTTTTTATTCTATCTCTTGCACTCTTTAACACATGCTAAAAACACACTTGTAATTATCCTTCATGACATGCTAAGGTAACTAAAGAACCATGTTGGTTTAGCACTTGATTATAAACTCATTTGTTGTCTTATTAATTCTAATGTAATCAGTATTAATGGTTTATTGGAGCTACCTTTGTAAATCACCTGTCGATACATGACAAGTGGAAAATCATGGGACCCAACAATCATATGATCATTCTCAAGTTTTGGATTCAACACATGTTAGCGTCAAAGTGTTAGCAATAGCATCAAGTTTTGGGTTCTATTTATTCATCTTTTTTCTTATAAGGTATACTTAGATTTATGCGTTATTATATATGAATATTTTTTTGGTAAATTTTCTTTTACTTTATACTTATCTTATAGTTTTTTATTTTGTCTAATTTAAAGTTATATTGAATATTTGGACTTCTTTATCATCTTAATGATTTACTTCAATATATTAATGTCAAATCCATGCTTTACATCTTATACAAATTACAAATTTCAATACCATTACTTAGTCCATATTATAACTTAACTTGAAAATCTAGGTTCATGGCAAAGCTAAGAACTATTGATTCCTTCAAAAGAAAAAATATTGACAATTCAGAAAATAGTAAACCTTTGGATTCTATTATTGAAACTTCAAGCGAAGCGTCCTTTTAAATCTCCAATGATCAAACTTGAATATATCCTTCTAGACCTCCAACAATGAAATTCAAAGAATTTCCTTTTAAATCTCCATTATTCAATATTGAGGAAGATATTTTTTTCTTTAGAACGAGATCTAAGATTACATCATCAAATGTAGGATTATCCAATGAACTAACGTGATGTAGTAAGATTGGATTATTTAAAAGTAGACCCATATCTTTTTCACTTTCAAGCTTCTTGGTTTATGCAATTTTCTTCTTGGCTCAAGTATTCTCCTTTTAAAGATGTTGTATATTGTTTACTATATTATCTTTTTAATATGAAAGTAATTGCATCCTGATTGTGAGATATTTACAATCAAAAGATTCAGAAATTGGAAAAGGTTAATGAAAATAAATGTATATTTTTTAATTATATTGAAAATGATCATTATTCATCACATAATAATACTGTGAGATCTTATGAGCATTTCTTGAAACAATAAGGGCATATTGATAAAGTAATGGATGTGTAGAGTTTTGAACAAATTCTAAATAATCGATTACTTCTATTAATATTGTTTGATGGCTTACATTTCAAGGATGTACTTTTAGAGGTCATGATGAGACCTCTGATTCAAAAAATCGAGATCATTTTCTAGAGATGTTTAAACTTTTGGCATCATATAATGATAAAATTGTAAAGTTTGTTATAGAAAATGTTTATAAAATTGCCAAGTATACTTTATATGCAATTCAAAATGTTCTTACACGTAAAGTGTAGAATAAGATTCATGAAGATATGGAAAAATCTAAATTTTGTATTATTGTTAATGAGGCACGTGATGAATTTAAGAGAGAACAAATAGCTCTTATTTTGAAATTTGTTGACAAAAAGGGTTTTATATAAGAACACTTCTTTGATCTTGCTCATGTTAAAGATACGTTAGCATTGACTCTTTAAAATTAAATTTCCATCGATCTTTTTCTTTATATTCTTGATATTCAAAATATTTATAGACAATGGTATGATAGTACAAGCAATATGCATGGTGAATGAAAATGATTGTAAACATTATTTCTTAATGATTGTCCTTTTACATATTATGTACATTGTTTTACTTACCAATTACAATTAGCATTAGTTGTTGCATCTAGAGAAGTAGTTTTTGTCAATGAGTTATTCTCAAATTTGAATTTCATTATCAATATAGTTGGTGCTTCATGTAAATATCACGATGAACTACAAGTTGTTTAAACTGTACAAATTGCACATATGCTAGTTATTGATGAACTTGAAAGTTGAAAATGATCGAACCAAATTGGCACTTTGAAATGAGTTGGTGATTCTCGTTGGAATTTCCATTTTTATTCTATTTATAGCATAATACGGATGTTTGGTGCAACTTGTTCAGTGCTTAAAATTATTAAGAATGAAGGACCAACTTACTCTCAATATGGGGATACTAATGAGGCTTATAAAATAATTACATCCTTTAAATTCATATTCATTTTGCATATAATAAAAAAAGTCATGGGGTTATTGATGTTTTTTGTTAAGTTTTGCACCAAAAATCTCAAGACATCTCGAATGCTATACATTTAGTTTCAACTACAAAAACACTTATCTAAAAACTGAGATAAGATGGTTGGGATAATTTGCTTGAGAATATTATATTTTGCTCTAAATAATTTGAGATTAATAATCCAGATTTGAATGTTTGTTATGTTGAAGGTCGTGATTACCACCAACAAGATCACATTATAATAAAGCATCATTATCATTTTTGACATATTTAATGCTACCATAGACTTTCAATTGCAAAAGTTCAATAACAAATTGATGATCAGGTGATAGAACTATTAACACTTAGCTCAACTTTGGATCCAAAAGATGCTTATAAATTCTTCAAAATTGATAATATATGTTGTCTTGTGGATAAGTATTATCCTTTTAATTTTATCAAGCAGGAGAAAATTAATTTGAAGTTTTAACTGAAACATTTTTAATCTGATGTGCCTAATCATCCGAAATTACAAAAATTGTATTCCACTACAGAATTATGTCAAGGATTAGTAAGGATAAAAAATAGTCTTAGATACACGATCTTATTCATAGATTGATTGGTCTTGTTTTAACTATTTTAGTATTTACAGCAACTAGTGAACAAACATTTTCAGCAATGAAAATTGTTAACATAAGGCTTCGCAACAAAATGGATGATGAATTTTTTGCAAATAATTTGATTGTCTTAAAAAAGAAATTACTAAGAATTTCAATTCAAATTCGATACTTGATTATTTTAGTTCTCTAAAAGAGCATAGACTACAATTTTAAATGGGGATACTTAGCTTATCTATTTTTGTTTTTTACACGGATGTACCTACATATTCTCTACATGAAAATTGATTAAAGATAGGTGAAAGATGTCCATTTTTTTTTAATAATCTTAGTACATGTTTTTAAATTTTGATAGACTCATTTTATTATACAATTATTAGGTTATAAAATACTTCATTGCATCTTGAATTGTGTTTATAATATTTTTTGTAATATTATATATAGTAGAATACATAGTATATATAAAGAAAAAAAAATATTTAATCATCATTAGTTCTAGTTTCCCCCCCCCCTCCCCCCTCCCCAAAGATATATTCCAGTCTCCACCACTGCACGCAAGTGAACCAAAGCTGGCTTTGTGGCTCCTACCGCCACTGCTGTGAAATCCCATTTCCTTGCTGAGACCCATTGACCCCCCTTCCTCGTTGGCAATTCACCAAGCTTACCTTTGAGCCCGGATCCCCTGAAATATGGTTGCTCCCATTACCTGTACAACAATAAATACAGAGACAAAAACTCATTTGGGAGATTTGGTGGTTTCCATTGTAATGTATACACCCAAGTATTTGTGAGAATGATCTTGAAATTAGGGCTTTCAATGGTCAGGTACGAATTGATATAGGCATATCCGTATTTGTATTTTTTTTTATTTAAGCGAATATCATATCAGATTCGAATATTTTATGGATATTTACAAAAACAATAGGGAGCTAAGAATTATAGAGATAGAAGATGATTAATAGAAAAAAGAGAGAATGGGGAACAGTCTAGTGGGAGCTTTTTTCATTCAAATTGGGAATAAGAGATGAGAAATGGGTTAAGGTTATAGTATTCATATATTGTATTTTACATAACATATCCTATAATATTATAATATAAATATAAATTATATATTAATTTCAATGGATTCGGATATTTAGTTAAATAATCGAAGCTGATATATATGCATTCAAATCGAATATTAACGGATCGAATACAGATAAAATTGGATGGTTGACAGCCCTATTTGAAATGCTTATATCATGTATGGATAATAGTTGTTAGTCAGCGCATTAATTTGCTGCAGAGGTTCCGAGCTCCCCACTTTTCAGCTACCTGGAGTTCTTGAAAGTCCATGTCTTGTGTAGTCTTCTAAAAGACCCCTTATCTTCTCTTGCAAACACAAGAAATGCTTCTGTCTTATTACATCAAGTAGGATGTGACACCGAAACTAGAGTTTGGTTGGTATGAGGTTGAGTGACCACATCCAACAGGTTAACTATTGTGATTAAAGTATTAAACTTATCTTTTTCTTGTCAATTGTCGCTAGGGCTGCAAACGGACCGGATACAGATATATATATATATATATATATCCTTATCCGTTTCTCCCCAAAAAAAAATATGCATATCCATATCCGGCAGATATTTATATATCATATCCGTTCTGAATCCGCTAAGGAATTCCGGATATCCGATATTTTATTTAAAAAAAAAAAAACCTACTTTTGATATCCTTCTGATTTGACCAACGTTACTTGTTGCCCTGTAAGTGGATGAAGCAGCGCCTCAATGTCATTCTCCTTGACATGCCGAGACAAAATTGAGAATGCACTCTTCTGATCTTCCTTGTTATCCTCGTATTTCTTTCATGAACTGGGATTAATGCCAACCTCAGCAATTTGGATTCTGGGAATGTCCTGATGAACGTGACTGAGGAATGTTGATGTGGCTTGACCTTCTAGAGGCAGCTTAGGATCACCTCCATCATGCTCAAAGTTGTGGCTGCTGCTGCATTCTGTGAGATAAATGGTCATTTATGATTGCAACTTCATTAATCAACTCCCATAAGCTGCATACTTGAGACAAAACCTCTGTTTCAAGCTTTAGTAATCGAAGCCCATAAGCGGCTATTTTAGATTGCAACTGACCAATGAAGTTATTTCCACAACCACCACATGATAAGCTCAATCAAAAAACAAAAGATCTGAATAATAAAAAGGTCATACTTGAGCTTCCCACATTTGCTGGTGCTTGTAAGAAAGTTTTGTTGGATGGATTGTTCCTCTTTGGTGCATTTGTCCAAAGGCTGCTGTTAAGCAATTGGGTGCAGGTGGCGCCGTGGCAGTGGCACGAAATAGTAGCCGTATACTCCAGGGAAAGTATAAGGAGGCTGTGGTGGTTGTGCTTGCCTCCACCAATTTGTCCGTTTCTAGTTTGTCTGGGTAGTGGACACTAAATCATGGGTAAAACATCCTTTCTCAAAGAAAAGAGAAAGCAAATAGAGTTGAAATTGGTACCTAGATGAGGTCGTAAACTTGAAGCCATGAAGCCTTGAAGCTGGTTGGAACAAGAAACACAGAAAACGACATTCACATAGATCTAGGGTTTTAGGGCTTCTAGAGTTCAGATTGAACAACGTTTCATTGAAGATGACAAAGCATCATAGATCTAGGATTTTGATGAAGAACATAGAGATGAATGGGGATGAAGGTAGGAACAAAATGCGGGAGCCATGGATGGAGTCGTGGAAGAAGAAGGATGGATGGAGTCAATTCGACTTCTTCTACAGCGGGAAACGAAGAGACCTCAGTTGCCTTGACTTGGAGTCGAGTTGGTGAAAAGAATGGGGGAAACCCGAATACCTTATTACCCGT
>JAOXJP010030683.1:0-16848 GCA_025762735.1 Platanus orientalis | reverse complement strand
GATGATGAACTAAAATATTTTATTATAAATGTCAAACAAATAAAATAACATAAAAAGTATCTAAGATGGCTTTGACAGGACACCTGTTATAACACCATTGGGGAGATAAAGGTGATAGCCAGAGGGTTCGCTGGGGGAGGAAAATCTAGCTCAGCAAGGAAAACACATGTGTGGTAAATCCGAGTAGAAAGAGACTAGCCATTGATGATGACAGAGAGGCCAGCAAAGCATCTTAAGTTGGAACATTTGCCCATCACTTTCTCCGCAGAAGACACCTGGGGGGTGAGTTAACCCCACGATGGCCCCCTGGTGGTGTCATTAGTGATTTCTAACTACTGCACGCATCATATCTTAATCAACAACGGAAGCTTAGTGGACATCTTGTACCTTCCAACTTTTTATCAGATAGGCATTGGGTGAGACAAACTTAGGCCTATCCAAATGTTGTTGGTGGGTTTCATGGGCGACTGGTTACTCCCACTAGGAACGGTCAGTTTGTCGATTACAGTTGGCACTGGAGATCAACAGATAACCCGGGTGATAGATTTTTTGGTGGTTGATTGTCCCTCAGCCTACAATGCAATACTCAAGAGGCTGGCGCTGAATTAGCTTAGGGCAGTTACCTCGATGTACCATCTGCTGATGCGCTTCCCGACTGAAGGGGGAGTAGGAGAAGTTAGGGGGGACCAAGTGGCAGCTAGGGAATGTTATATAGCCTTGCTCAAGGGGGAACCGGCCTCGAAAGAAAGCATGTCCATCGATAGCCTAGAGGTTCAAGATGAGAGGACTCGAGTAGTAGCAAAACCTAAAGGAGAATTAGAAGACGTCACACTTAATCCCGACACGCCTGACGAAGTCACCCGAGTAGGATCTGACCTACCAAGAGAATTTAAAGCTCAACTATGAGACTTTCTTATTAGAAATCTGGACGTGTTCGCCAGGACACATGAAGTTATGTTGGGAATAGATCCCCGTGTGGCTGTACACAGGCTGAATGTGGACCCGACCTCGAGGCCCATAAAATAGAAGAAGAGAAACTTTGCTCCAGAACAAAACCAGATGATTGCATAAGAGGTAGAGAAATTATTGACGGCTGGCTTTGTGAGGGAAGTCCACTACCCCGACTGGTTGACGAATATGGTTATGGTGAAAAAGCCGAATGAGAAATGGCGTTTGTGTGTTGATTTCACTGACCTCAACAAAGCCTGCTCAAAGGATAGCTTCCTACTCCCGAGGATTGACATGTTGGTGGACTCCACAGCTAGCCACCAAACCCTTAGTTTTATGGACGCCTTCTTGGGGTATAACCAAATAAAGATGCATGAGTCCAATCAAGAGAAGACTGCCTTTATTATCGACCTAGGACTTTATTGTTACCGGGTCATGCCCTTTGGGTTAAAGAACGCAAGGATGACTTACCAAAGACTCGACAACGAAATGTTTAAGGACTAGATTGGAAGGAACGATGAGGTGTACGTAAACGACATGCTAGTAAAGGTCCTTCAAACTGAGTAGCACCTCTCAGATTTAAGTGAGACTTTCCAAACCTTAAGGAAGCACAAGATGAAGCTCAACCCCAGGAAATGTGCCTTTGGGGTGTTGGCCAGAAAATTCCTCGGATTCATGGTGTCCCAACAGGGAATAAAGGCCAATCCCAAGAAGGTAAAGGCCATACTTGACATGTAGACTCCAAGAAATACAAAGAAAGTACAATGCCTGGTCGAGAGGGTTGTCACATTAAGCAGATTCATCTCTCGGGCCACAAACAAGTGCTGTCCTTTTTTCTACCTGTTAAAGAAGGCTTTCTACTGGGATAAGGAATGCGAAAGGGCCTTCTAAGAACTTAAAGACCATCTCAGATGCCTACTATTGATTAATCAACCGAAGTAAGGTGAGGTGCTTTACATATACTTATCAGCATCTGAAACGACAATGAGCTCAGTACTGGTAAGAGAAGAAACTGGGATACAAGCACCAATATACTACACCAATAGAGCCTTTAGGGGGGGTAGAAGAAAGGTATATGAGAGCAGAGAAGATGGCACTTGCACTGATTGTCACTACTCGACTACTGAGGCCCTATTTCCAAGCCCACACCATCCGGGTCTTAACAGATTAGCCGCTCAGAGCCATACTCCATAAGCCTGAGACCTCTGAAAGATTAGTCAAATGGTTAGTGGAGTTAAGCAAATTCGACATCGAATACCACCCTCGAGGGGCTATCAAGGGAAAGTGGTCACGGACTTCATCGCTGAGTATACCTACACGCTGGGTACAGAGGCCGAAATGCCAGACGAACAAGAAGAAGAAGCAGATCATGTAGAATGGGCCATACATGTACATGGCTCCTCTACTAATAGTGCAATCAGGGGAGGGGTCGTCCTCATTATACCAGAAAAGAATAAACTCAAGTATGCCATCAGATTCGGGTTCAAAGCAACAAATAATGAAGCCGAACATGAGTCAATGATCATAAGACTACGCCTTACCCAAGCACTCGGGGCTAGAAAGATGAAAGTCCATAGCGACTCCCAACTGGTGGTTGAATAAGTATGAGGGGAGTATGGGGCAAAGGATGGCCGGATGAAACGATACCTCGCTGTTGTTGAGAAAGAGAAATCCTAGTTCGAGCACTTCAACATATAGCGGGTCCCACGGGGGGATAATGAAGAAGCTGACAGGTTGGCCAAACTTGCATTGTCCACTACTAAGGACCTAAACCCTGGGATCCTCGTCAAGCGCCTATTTGAGCCCATTATCAAAATAGAGGAAAAAAGAGAAGTCAACGTGACAAGCCTTGAACCCGGATGGGCCGGCCAGATCATAAGGTTTTTGAGGAATGACAAGTTACCTGAGGATAAGGAAAAGGCCAGAAAAGTGAAGACCTGGGCAAGTTAGTATCTTTCATCGATGATACGCTCTATAAAAGGAGTTTTACTCTTCCCCTTCTTAGGTGTTTATCCAAGGAGGAAGCTGACTATGTGCTCCCAAAGATACACGATGGGATCTGCGAGAGTCGCTCGAGAGGCAGAGCAATGGCCCATAAAGCAATCAAGGTTGGGTACTATTGGCCATCTATGCAAAAATATGCCGCTCTCCTCACCCAGAAATGCAATAAATGTCAAAGGTTTGCCAACATTCCTAAGCTACCCGTGGAGGAATTGGTCTTGGTAGAGGGACCCTGGCCCTTTGCTCAGTGGGATATTGACATAGTTGGGCCACTCCCCATGGGGAAAGGACAAATGAGGTTCTTGGTGGTGGCCATCGACAACTTCACTAAGTGGGTGGAAGCTGAGCCTTTAACAAAAATTATTGAGAAAAACATCCAGGACTTCACATGGAGGTCCATCATCTATCGATTCAGGATCCCTCAAGTCATTATCAGCGACAATGGTAAGCAATTCGATAATGCTAAGTATCGGAAATTCTGTGCAAAGCTCGGTATCAAGAATCACTTTTCTTCCCCAGCTCATCCTCAGGCCAACGGCCAAGTAGAGGTCATGAATAGAACGCTTATGGGCATCATCAAGGAGAGGCTCGACAACTCCAAAGGCCTTTGGCCTGAGGAGCTCCCAAGTGTCCTCTAGGCATACCTCACCATGATAAGGACTCCCATAGGAAAAAAAATTTTCTTGTTGGCATTTGGGACCTAGACAGTAATTCTAGTCGAGATTGGAATGACCATGCACAGAGTAGCAAACTTCGATTCAGAGAAGAACGAAGAATGCCTTAAAATCAACCTTGACCTATTAGTAGAGAAAAGAGATGAATCCATACTTCAGATAGCCGCATACAAGTAAAAAATGACTAAGTATTACAATTCCCGAGTCAAGACCGAGAGATTCGCAGTTGGGGATTTGGTACTCAGAAAGGTGACTCTAGAGACGCAAGACCAGATAGAGGGAAAGTTAAGACCAAATTGGGAAGGACCTTATCGGGTAACACGCTACAATTGGCCTGGGACCTACCACCTTGAGACGATGCAGGGGGAGCCCTTACCACGACCCTGGAATGTAGAACATTTGATAAAGTATTATCAATAAAGCTGATGTTATCATTCTAACTATTGAAATGATCTGACTATGCAGGAACAACAAAGTTTTAGGCCATTGTGCCTAGGCTACAAGATTGGTCATGGGTTACAAGACTAACCCCCGGGTCACACCCCAAGCTACAAAACTGGTACGCCTTTCCAGCCGCAGGCTACAAGACTAGCCTCGGGTTACAAGATTAACCCTCAGGTCACAAGATTGACCTTGAACCACAAAACTGGCACGCCTCTCCAACTCAAGCTACAAGACTAGTCCCAAGTTATAAGACTAACCCTTTGGTTACAAGGATGACCCCGAGTCTTAAAATTAAGCAACCTCCCAGTTAAAGAAACACAAAGCAAGGGAAATGCCTCATAAGTCCGCAAGAAGAACCCAAGTCATGTCGAAGTAAAGACATCACAACCCAAGTCAACTCGGCTTCCCCAAGTAGTACATCTACGTCCCCTAGCATATGACTGAAACCTAGACAGGTATCTAAGGATACCTAGTGGCACCAACGATGAAAGGTTGAAACCCAAAAGAGTGTCACTAGGAACCCTTATTTACCAAAAATTGAGAGGGACCTGATAGGTCCCCATATTATCACTAAGGTGATCCCATATTTAGAAAACTTTTGTTGGTTAAATTTCCTATATTTGTCATCAAAGAGTTAACCTCGAGGGATCCTTATACTTGAAAAATTTTACATTCAACCTCCCCACTCAAAAAAAAAAAAAAAAAAAAGAAACAGTCAATTACCCTAACATACATCCACACTTAAGAAATTTGGGACGATTATAACTAAACAATTACTCTTACTTGGCCCTAAAGCATTAACCCCGAGAGGTCCCAACACTTAGAAAAATTTGACGTTGCTCACCCTATTCGGGCAAAAAGTCAAAACCCTTGAGACCCACTCGTACTTAGAAAAATTTGAGGTTAAGCACTCTGGCCTACTCAAATATGCATACGACACATAAGAACAAGAGACAAAAAAAAAGGATTTCATTAATACGCAAGAAAGTTACAAGGTTTACAAAAAAAAAGAACCTATTCTTGGGGGTTATCATCCCCCATCGTCACACCTCCCGGGACAGCCTTTTCCAGGCTAACTTCCTTGGGCACAGTCACCGCCAGCCCTTTGACTACCCCCTCAGTCGCTACGCTTTGGTCTCCTTCATTGGCCTCTTCGTCGACCATGGCATCACCCGGCCCACCTCTTCTTCCTACTCACTCTTGGCCTTGGGCTCATTAAGCTTGATGGACGAGAAGTCAAAGTCAGGGTACCGCTTGGCTATTAGGTCTCGAAACTCATCGAAGCCCTCCCAAAAACAATTGGCTTTGACGAGGCTGAAAGCATCCGAGGCTAAGTACTTGGCTTCGGCCACTCTAGAGACCTCCTCCCATATCTCCTGCCTTTCTCTCTCCCTCTCCACCTCAACCTCGAGGGATGCCCATTCTAGGGTATCTTTTATGGCCCTTTTCACCAAGCTCTTGATGGCCGCTTTGAGATCATTCTCAGCCCGGATGCGTAGGTTCCTCTCTGTCCCTAGCTCATTCCTGGCCTGAGTATCGTCCCTCTCAGAGTCTTGCAAGAGAGCGCTCAAGTTCTCGATACAGACCTCCTGCTCGGTGACCTTTGCGGTCATGCTGGAGCATGAGTTCTCAGACCATTTTAACTTTTTCTCTAAGTCGATAAAATTTTGGTCTTAGCCTCCTCCTTGATGGCCTTGTTCTCGTTCCTTGCCTGGGCGAGACTGTTCAAGTGGTCGTCCCTAACCTTCTCGTAGAATTTATGCTTCTTGATGGAGGTGGTCATTAAGGCTATGGTCTGCAAAAAGAAAATTGAATCAGTACCAAAAAATAAGCAACAAAACAAATAAACAGTAAGAAAACAAACACTCAAGGTCAGGGTGATTTACCTTGGCCGTATAGTGCAGCATATATTTATGCATGGTAGCCGCATAAAGATTCTTCCTTAGGTATTGTAAGTCAATCGGAGGAATGCCACCCAAAAGGTAATCCCCCTGAGACTTGTCCTTGTCAACCAAGAACCAGGCCCCAACGGGGACTCTTTCGTTATTGGGGTAGGAGTGGAAGTAGACGTCTCATGGACTGAGGTTGGTGCCACAACAGTCGGAGTAGGGGCCTTAGGTATAGAAGCAGGGGGCTCGATGGCAGAGGCAGTCGGGGCAATCGACGGAGCAACCGCCTGAGCGGCCACGGCTTGGACCCCAACTGGAGGAGCTGAAGGAAAACCCTCAACGTCCCCATCTAAGTCAATGATCGAGATAGTGTGGGAAGGAGTTGGAGGAGGCACTAAAACTGCCTTGGGGGCTTGGGACCCGGAAGGCCCCCCGAGAACGACATGACACTTCCTCTTTTTTGAGGTTGTCGTTGCCTCCACTTAGACGGTCATTGGCTGACCAGCCTTTTTGGCCTGTGAGGCCTTGTCTTTGATCTCTTAAGCCTTGAAGAGATATTTTCTGTCGGTCTTCATTGCTACACACAAACCCGGGGTCAGAAATTAACAAGATAAAAAAGCATAGTCAGGAAAAAAAGAGAGAGGGAAAATGCGATAAAGATAGGTGAGTTACCTAGGTTTGGACCGAACCCACACTGATAGAGTCGGGCGGGCTTGACAAGGTTAGGGTAGGCATGAATAGGGTAAATTATCACCTCCTCCTCGTCAGACACCTCATCCGCCTCGTTAGCTAAAAAAAAAAGAAGAACCCGGTCAAAAATGAAATAGGGAAATGAATAGACATGTGACAGACAATGATAGAACAACAACTAACCTATTGGGCTGATGACTAACGCCCGTCCCTAGTAAAACTTCACTTCAGGCTCCTCGTCTAGGAGGCATTCCCAGCCCTCACCCGAAACAAAAAAGTACTAGGTCCTCCATCTGTTGTTTGAGCTCGGGAGCCCCATAACCAAAGTCAGCGTTTAGTCCTAGCTAGTGAAAAAGAACCACCCCAGTTCTTGCTCTTTGGGGCAATACCAACAAAAAAATTCATTTAGGGTGAGGTAATGCTTCCCTTTGAAGGCCAGTTCCCACAACACCATGCACCCTATGGCTATTAGCCAAGCGTTGGACATTAATTTCTCGGGTGCCAACCCAAGGCAAAATAGTAGTTCCCTGAGGAACCAGGGAACTAAAAACCTAAGACCCACCATGAGCGCCTGCTAGTATAGTGCCACGCTGTTAACACGGGCTTCAAAATCCTGGGCATCCCCGGGGGTCATAAGTACTACTCCCTCAGGGATAAGGTGAGTAGAATAATACTGGATGAGGGTTTTCCTCCCCAACTTGAAGCGGTACTGAGCGGCTTTGAAGTCCTCTTCGAGGGCCATCTCCCTAGCTGCCCCCCAGCATTAGTTGAAGTTGGCTTGGTAGCCTACTCTATGGGGTTTTGCCAAACTTTAGATAAGTCATCGGTTCCATCGATGGTATCTTCGGACACCATCTAGATGATTTGGCAAATATAGGGAAAAACAAAAAAAAACTAAAAAATAAGATGAACTCAACCAGAAAAAGGGAAACTAGAAAACACAAATGAAAAGCAAAGAAAAATGAAGAGAAACACAAACACAAGTATGCCAGAGAAGAAAGAAAAACCAAACAACAACAAAAAAACAGAAGAGTAGAAAGGAAACAATCAAAAAAGGGGGGCCCTGAAAAGAAGATACCTGAAAAAGGGATGAACTTGAAGATGTCGGAATAAGGTGAATAACTGCTGCCCAGACAAGGGGCGATCATCGAAGATGAATAGTGAAGACAGTGGCTTGCAAGAACACAGGAGATCACCGGAAATCACTTGAGAAGTTTGAAAGAGACAAGAAACAAAGATAAAAGAAAACTAGAACAATATCCGAGAAAATATTTATAGAGAACCCCGACTATTCCTGATCCTACACGTGTCACGAATCCAAAGGTTGATGGATTAAACCTAGGAAATGAAAAGGCATGCATATCCCAAAAAATTTAAAGGAGTTCAAGCATAGCCATTAGATGGCCTAAGGATTTGGGACGACATGACACTTGACATGACTTGTAATAGGCGTGGGCACGTCCCCTCAATAATTGAGATTCATTAAATATGAGGTCATCATTAGCGCTCAGCTTCAGCCAACATCATCTCGATAACTGAAACGACACGACCGCCCACTCTGAAACAATCAATAACAAAAACAAATTGTTCGTATTCCCGAGCCACGTGAACTTGGACCCGAGAATAGTGGCAACTTATAGGGAAAACTATACTGAGGACCCTGTTAACCGATCCCGACTAACCAGAACAACCCTGACCCTAGATGGATTAACCCAGAAAGTTTCGAGGGGACAGGTTCTGGACCCCCAACTAGCTAGACACCGAAACCCTCAATCAAAAAGGGGAATCATCCCTCGGTACTCGACCCTGAGCATCCCGCTAACAACCCCGACTGTTAGTCAAAGTACCCAATGCCTTGAGAGACCACTTGGACCTCTAAGATCCCTGGGACCTATAGAATACCCGAGACCCCAAGGGCCCTGGGGTCAGAAATCCCCCGACCTTCTAAAGTGTGATAACCTGGCTGACTCAGCCTAAAGATAATCATGATCCAAAAACCATTATTCGAATAGGATATTCTCTGCAACAGACCTACTAATTTTGAGAAAAGGACAAAGAAGGCAGAAGAGACACGGCCAAGGATGTAGACAGCAGTGCGACACGAGAACGTGGGGGAAAGCAACATGCAAGAACATGGGGGGAAAGTGACATGCGAGATCCACTTTAATACATCACTACTTGAGCCTATAAATATGGGTATCACTTCATCTTCTAGGTATGAGACATCAAAAACCCTAACAGAGGATAACTC
The DNA here is from genome assembly GCA_025762735.1 of Platanus orientalis. Lineage (NCBI taxonomy): Eukaryota > Viridiplantae > Streptophyta > Magnoliopsida > Proteales > Platanaceae > Platanus > Platanus orientalis. The sequence continues at coordinate 7,951 of JAOXJP010030683.1, read as the reverse complement.
TACTGCCTACATTCCCCTTACTTTCCTGACTCAATTTTTGGAGAGCTAGAAGCCAACACCTCACCGGTGCTAGCTACTTGACCCTTTCTCATTTTGTGTGTACAGAGCTCGCCCCACTGAGAACTTGGGATGACAGTGGACCATCTGGTTGGTGTGAAGGGAGATTATCCAACACACTATCAATCTCAATGGACAAATATCACACTATCATGGGTGTTTAGGTCAATACATATGTGGAAAAGGAAGGTATTACCATAAATACATAGTTGATGTAGAATCTATCCTCTGTGCCATGGTCCTTTGCATCATGAAACACCCTAGAAACAAAGGGGGTGGGCCCTACAAAAAGTGTATGGCACAGAGGACCATGGTGCAAAGGGTAGGCTCCAGTTAATACACCCTTTGTCAGACATCGTGTTACTTCCTGAGCAGGTTCTAGACTGGAGCTTTATCCTCTGGTCGGCTCCCTTCATGCTCCATTAAGGTGGGAGTGGTACGTGTCCTCCTCTTCTCACCATTTAGACACCGGCCACTCCCACCTTAATGGAGCATGATGGGAGCAGACCAGAGGATACGATTCCAGATTAGAGTGGTACTTGTCCAACCATGAACTTTACTCCAATCGCTCAGGATGTGACATGACATTTGACAAAGGGTGCATTAATAAATACATGCTACTTATCCATCATGCATTTATTCTAATACCCTCATTTGATTCATGTATATAGACTCAAACACCCTTTGTCAAGTCACATGTCATGTCTTGATTGGTAATAAAGGGATATATGTCCACTCGGACTAGGGATGATTAAAAATCCTACTTGTATCTTAATTAATCTGGAGTTTACATCATCTTCCGTATGAATGGACAAGTTCCACTCAAATCTTCACTTAAGATATAACATGTGTTGTTTTGATTCTTCGAAAACTTTAATTTTTGACTAATTTTCATAAAAATACAAACCATAAACATTATTTCTCTCATGATCACCATATGAAATTGTAGAATTTAATCAAGCAAGATTAAGAAGAATACCTCAAAGGCTAAACCGGATACAAGATGATGATCCGATCCGGTCTCCAAAGCATCCACACCTGCTCTAGAATTCTCTACGCTTCTCCCATCTTCATAAAAGTTACAGGATTCTATCTAAATATGGGTATCTCTATTTATATAGTATTTGAGAAGCCAAAGCAACCCTAAGGGATGTGACATCCTTATGAAAATTTTATCCTTATGTTGTGGGGCCCAGTATCCTTAATTAAGTAAAACTTTATCAAGGACACTCTATCTTTTATTAATTATAAACTGACACACTACTAATTGCAATAATCCCTGTTACATATTTCGATTGAACTCCCAAAGATAAGAAAATAACAATGAGACCCTTTCTTACAGAAATTTCACAAATATCTTCTTCCACTTTACAATATTCCTTAATGACTTTCAAGATGATAAAATAATCACTGTCTAATCCCCATGGTCATTAAAACATTATTAGTAGAAACTTAATGAATCAATTGGACATTCACAAATATTTAATTGATAAAAATTATTTTCCAAATAAAATATATCTATTATAATATAATTTTGAAAACATTCGACAAACACTTTATCAAGAACCATTGGCGCCAGATTTTTATGTCTAATTAAATCACATATTTCTTAAACTAAATATTCTCCTATTTAAAGGCAGTAGATTCCTTATTGGGTATTTGCATCATCTCAAGTATCATGTAGGCTATCCAAACTACCTATGATATAGCCTCCAATTAGGCATCATTGGTTGGTAGCTCAAAATAACTTAGAGAAATACAAACCCCTTAGGTCTAAGGATAAGTTAGTAAATATGAACAACACTTAATCTAACAGGAATGCTTTACTAAGTGTGTTCATAATATATCCCTTTAATGCATTTATAGAATGTACTCACATGCAAGCTTAGAGTCTTACTCCAATGACTGAGATTACATCACTTCATCATATGGCAACTCTACATGTAGTAGCCCTATAAGTGATGTGTTTAGCATCACCCATAGCTGTAAACTTTTAAGTTTACAAGAACTAGATTATCATATCTCTCCACACATTCCAATGTGTTTGACATCCTACTATGTTACCTGAGGACCACCTATCTCATCTCATAAGATTAAATAATTACCCATATTAAGAAACAAATACATGTGATGATAAAATAAATTTTATATTATTAAATATTAAATAATTAATTAATCATGCCTATATTTTATGTGAATGGCTTTGTTAAGACACATATTTCCAACAACATGATTCTAACAAATTATGTATTTTTTATGATTTTCCAATAAAAGGTATATTAATAAATAAATAGGTATTTACCCATTATATATATATATATATACATAACATAATGCCCTCCTTTGACCCATGTGTATTGACCCAAATACCCTTTGTCAGGCCACATGTCACTTACTGATTAGTAATGGAATTGTATTTGTCTATTTAGACTAGAAATGATTCAAACTTCTAATATCTTTCATGGGAAAGGATCTACAACACTTAATTTGCCCATCCCCCTGTGTCTACACATAAAAGGTGGTGTATAAAGTTAAAATTGTAAAAACAGTTTTTAACTTAAAATATAGGTAACTCCGCCAATGTTTGTATCTTAAGACATTGCCGGTCCCAAGCCCGGATAAAGGAGGAGGGTTGCGTCAGGTTGAGAGCCGGCCTTAATAAACTACTCAAACCTTAAACATTAAACAACTTAAAATATAGGTAGCCATAAAAATGAGGCCGGATTTGGTAAGACAACTTAGAGAGTGGCTAAAGTTGGAATGACATCAAGGCTAACACATCAACACAGAAAAAGTGAAATACACTTTTTGGGGATATGTTTTTCACTTTTTGGCACTGATGTGTCGGCCTTGATGTCATTCCAACTTTAGTCACTCTTTAAGTTGTCTTACCTAATCCGTTTACCATAAAAATACCGGTGGGATTTGGTACGATAACTTAAAAAGTGCCTAAGGTAAGAATGACATTAGGGTTGACACATTAGCGCCAAAAAAGTGATACACACTTTTTGGGGGATACTTTTCACTTTTTAGCACTAATGTGTCAACCCTAATGTCATTCTTACTTTAGGTACTCTCTAAGTTATGTAACACTACACACCATGACACACATATTACTATACATGTGTCACACTTAGAATGCTAACAAATGTCACATAAGTTTTGTACAGATATAGGACCACTTAAATGCATATATGCTGATCTGAACGTTGTCACAACTTTAGAAATGCACCAACAAAAATGTAGAAAGAATCTATGAGTGAAAATTTTACCTTTGGATAGGCAAGAAAGTCTAAAGTCCTACGCAACAAATGGTGAATAAAACAGACACCAAACGAAAAAGTTAAAGACAATTTACTAAGTAAGAAAAAAAAGGATCAAGAACATAACAAGTTCTAAAGTTGTCCTAAACAGTTGACACAACTTCATAAATAAATCTATATCAATCTAGCATGAATCACCCTATAAATAATATATGCTTGGAAAAATCTATGAGTTTACTTTTCAATGTGACAAACGGTGAGTGAATTGAAGTTTCCTAGAAGAAGTTATGACAATTTTCCCTAAAAGTGTTTATGCCGTCTAGTATGGAATGAATTAGTAGATTTTGAGGTAACTTTAAAAATACACCAATAAAAATGTAAAACGAATTAGAGTGGAAGTCTTATTGATTTGGAAAGCTCTTGAAGTCTAGTTTCCAAGAAAAGAAAATGGTGAGTGAATCCGAGTTTTGTGGACAAAGTTATGGCCATTTTCCCATCAGGTGTCTGTGTTAAAAAAATTCTTGCTGGATGACATCATCAAAGTGGAAAATTCTGTACAACTATGATTTTTGCAACATTATAAGGAGTTTTCATTAGAGACTTACCTAAACAAGAAATTGGAGATTTGGGTTTCTATTTAGGCTTATAAAAACATAGAAACTCATAAGAGAGATGATCTTTTGAAGATTTTTTGCAAGAGTAAGGATTTTAAAGATAAATGAAAAAGAAAAGCTAGGTTTTACAAAGATTTGAGGATTTTTCTGAAGAACAAAGTTTGGAAGGAATTTTGCATCAACCAAGAAGTAGGCGACACTAAACTAAGTTCGTTTTTGAATGTCATAGGTTTCTAAAACCAATTTAAACTTGTTTTGCAAAGATTATTATAGTTTTTGAATGGATTTTCAACCGTTTTCTTCACTAGTTTTGATTTGTTTTGAAAGAGAAAATTGGTTTTATAGGAGACATTTGTTAAAATAAAAAAAATATTATTATTATTTTGCTAAAATGAGCCACACTTCATAGGTGCATGTTAGTAGCTCATTTAAGAGGTTTTGAAATTGTTGCACATTGGCTCATAGCCTTGCTTGAACGTGGAAGTTATTAAAACTTCAAACAAAAAAAACATGGGAAGGAGTTAGCGATAATTCAAAGTGACATCTAATCTTTATTTAAACCCACCTAAAGAAGAAAAATGACATAAGATGAGGATATCACACAATTAAAAAAAGGGAGATCACATTGTTTGAATAAAATAAGAAGTAATGTGAATAAAGAATATGGAAGAAGATTGAAGTGCTTTAAGATGGCAATACCGACGATCTACAGGTATAACTTTCTGACAGATATCTTCTTCTTTATTCTTAATTTTCTTTTCCTTTCTCTAAAGATATATATTTATGTTGTTTTGTATCTTCCAACACCCAATTGAAAGGTTCATTGAGAACCAATAATTGGGTTTGTCGCCAACTATGTTTGTATCTTCCAACATTCGATTGAAAGGTTCCCTGAGAACCAATATTTGGGTTTGTTGTCAACCATGTTGGTATAACTCCCAACTTCAACGAGTAAACTCAAAGAAGTTTATCCCTACTGTGCTACAAAAATCTAGAAATACATTACATCAACTTTTCTTTCAATGATACATGTAAAGAAATAAAGAAAGGGAGACTATTGTGTCTCTATAAAAGAGGTAACCCCAATCTATATAATATGTAAGGTATCCTAAACTAACTAGGAAACATCCCTTTGTTGGTCCCACAGAATCGTTTCTACACTTGTCTCTTGAGAATCTAAGAGGATAAGTAGGGAAAAAAAACCTCAAAAAAAAGGAAGAATCCATCTTGATCCACTATATATCGTTGTTGAAAGAGAGCCGTGTAGGTCACCATCATAACATGATCTCTTCTCACCTTATCAACAAAGAGAGGCATGAACTACAGTGGTGGTCGATTCTTCTCCATCATGTTTTAACAAAAAATGGCTATGAGGGCATGACTTATACTCTAACAAGACCCTTTACGGGCTTGAAGGTTAGAGTTCTTTGAATTCAAGTATTCAGTTTGGAAACGGAATAAGTCCAACTTTATCATTGACATCTACTTAAACCAAAGATCGTAAGTTTAGATTCAATATCAATCGTCTATTTTGTCACTAATACACTTAAGATTCTTTGCCACATGATAGTGTGATTTTCATCAAATACATGCCGTAACATAGGGGGTACACCCAGCCATCTAACATATAATCTAACTGTCCTATCATCTCTCTAAAATAAAAAGTATTTTTTATTGTTTAGTGGGGACCACCATGTTGGTGGTGGAGATCTTGATATCCCTTGTAAACATAAATAGACGGTTTGGGGTATGCTTTTATTAATACACACCAGCCACTACCTAGGACCCAATCCAATGATCCATCCAACGGTCAACAAAGATCTATGGGTGGCATGTCGTGTTGGCAGGTCAAATTTGTGTTAGGTCGAGATAAGGTTATAAGATTATATACATCAACTTGAACCTGATCTATTTTATAGTAATGAAGCTAGTCGACTCGCTTTTTTACCTTTACAGTCAATCCTAACCCACTCGTTTTATGATGGGTTCGCTTGTTACGTGGTAGTTCATGCCAGTGCGTCAGATTCGTGTCGTGCCAAGTTAAGGGCATATGACTATATGGTTCAACCGGAACCCAAATCATTTATTAATCATGTCGAAGTGGGTCAACTTGCTATAAACCAAAACATGTTTATAGTTAATCAAACCCGCTTATTTCATGATGGGTTTGTATCAGGTTCACTCGTTGTGTGGTAATACATGCTGAAGAAGCAGATTCATGTCGTGTCGATTAATCATGTCAAAATGGGTTAACCTGTTTAATCTAAGACATGTTTACAATCAACACTAACCCATTTATTCCATGTTGGGTTCACGTCGGGTTTGAATATTATGTTGTAATATATGCTGGTGGGTCAGATTCATGCCGTGCCAAGTTAAGGGCATACAAATATATGGTTCAACCCAAACCCAAACAATTTATTAATTGTGTCAATGAGGTTCGACCCGTTTTGACTCGAATCCTAACCCGATCATTTCGTGTTGGGTTCATGTCAGGCCCATGGGTCATGTTAAACATTGTCAACCTACTCAGCCCATTATATCACCTTATCCAAATTAAAAGGCCCTTAATTTTCTCTCATAAGGTTGGAACCATTTATGATAAGCATATCAATGGTTCTAATTATAAAGTTAGGCCCAAACTTTCGACGGTGAATAGGATCACATTAAATTCCATATTTTTAGCCTAAGGGTTAAAAGCCCATAATATAAACCCATCAAATTAGCATGAGCCCATCAATCTAATATGCTTCTTAACCATTATTCTCGGTCCTTGATGATGATCCCACAAACACTTAGATGGAGAATTGGTCTTTTGATCCTTCATCTCGTCACCAACAAATCAACGGTCCCTAAAAAAAAATATGAAGAGCCCGAATGAGTTAGTGATCTTTAAAAGACCCATTTGATATATATTTGTGGGATTTATACAAGATCAATGGTTCACATAGGACGTTTCAACACCAATGTTTGTGGGTTACACTCATTAAGGGGCTTAAAAGCTAAATATGCTACCTACAATGTCTTCAAAGGTCTAAATTGGACTACAAGTCCATTAATGGCCTCGATGACCATCAACATATGGGACCATGTTCGGGCTGGATTCCATAATCGATAAAATTGGGAAGTATTCCTGGTAATCTGATTCGCTACATGCATCAATCAAATTACCTACATAAAGCTCGAAATGAATGAAGGTCCCTTGGATCTGTTAATGTAAATAAATTTTATGTATTGTGATAAGGTTTGCCAACCCTTAACCCTGAAGAATCCAATAAACAATGGGTTTCCTATGTAATAGTCCGCCTAAGTAAAAGAAAGCTCTCTACCTCGGAATGAGACCAAAGCCCATAATGATGTATCACTGGTTTAATAATTCAAGGACCGTACTATGAGCTAATGGGCCTTGAGCCCATCGATAATATAAGTAAAAACCCATCAACGCCCCTTTGAAGCTATCAAAGTATCATGAGTTTCATGGGTTTTAAAGTTGAAATAAATCTAATAAGTCGGGTCTATAAATGGGTTAGATATAATTCAAAAATATTCAATGGTCCCCTATAGACTTTTTGATATTAATGATTCTCATTGGATATGTGGTAAATCAATAATGGTCTATATACCCGATCAAGCCTAATAAATTCTATCTATAGGAATAGGCTTATAGCCCATATCGCTATATACTTATTCCAATGATTTAAAAATATGCAATGTGCCCTAATAGACTCTAAGCCCATAAATAATTCACACTTAGTGGTGGAGATAATGGAGAAACATGTTCGTAAGTGATGACATGATCAAGTCGGCAAAAACATGTTGAATGCATGGTTGATGTAGACTTGTAATATTTGTTTATTTTTTTGTTGGAATCAAAGGATTTTCTCTTATAATAAGAGATGTAATTAATAGATGTTATTACATCTTGAATGGGTGTTTAACATGTAATAAAAGCTCATTTCTGTGAGTAATTATGTATATGTGATTTATTGTCATATTTCACACTAACAACATTAAACT
>JAOXJP010030672.1:0-16849 GCA_025762735.1 Platanus orientalis | reverse complement strand
ACCCTTGCATATTTTTCATTGCATCCGGGCGCCGATGCAACGCCCCTTGCCAATTTTTCACCACATTCGGGGGATGAAATGCCCCTTGCCAATTTTTCGCCACATTCGGGGAATGAGACGCGTCGCTTAAATGGTACGCCCTAGTATCTATATAATAAATTATTTTGAATCTTCTATTATCAATATTATACGATGCTCCCCATTTGCTGTTGACCATGAAGATGTAGTTTTGTGGATTGAATTATCCGACCTCATTGACTTGTATACCTTTTGTCATACAGAATTAGCAATTTATAATACCTTAAATTCTCAACCTAGGCCATTATCCTCCCCCCTGCATCTCCCCAATCATTATAAGGTAGAGGTTTCCTAATTGAATGCATAAGAGAATCTGGCAAGCCATTTGCCATATGTATAGATTTTGAGATAACAGTGCATAACAGTCCTGCAATATGAATTTGGCCTTAAATTTTGAGAGATGTCCATACTTAAAGAGCCCTTATATTGCATAAACCTGGAAAGATGGGATGCCAAACATAGAACTTAGATCCAAGATTCACTCTGTTTAAGGTAAATACAAGCTCCAGTTTCACAAAAAACTATCAAACACACTGATGAATTTTAGAACCATTATACAGTGATCAATAACAAGAAGTTTGTATTATTAAGTACAACCACACAAGAGTGGTTTCATCACATTATAACACAAGAATTAAAATCTCTGTTCTCTGTCAAACACCTTGCTAGCCATCAATCGAGCAGAGTCATAACAAAGGTTTATATGTAATATCTGTAATTTGAGATGACTTGACCAAGTCTCTTGCATAATCAACTTGTTCTGATTCCTGGATGCCAAGACAGGTTGGCTGATTCCCCACCTGTCTAGACCACGACTATAAACCCTGATAGAACTCAATGGAGCACCTTTACTGAGCTTGTTCAAGACTTAAAAAATTTGGAAGCTAATGTTTGCTTCTTCTTTTTTTCTTTTTCTTTCATCCCCTGTTCATTTACTGAATGGTAGTAACCTCACAAATTGTTTGGTACTGCAAGTAATCCTAATTCCAGAATGACTCTTCGCGTAAAATGTTTTCTCACAGATATATATTGAAAAATAGAATAACTCCAGTTTTGCAGTCTTTTTTGCAAGGCTCCCTTGTGTCCCTTATCATTGTATGGCTTGAGTGATTTTTGGGTCACCAAAATTATTATTTGGCAATATAACCTCAAAAGTTTGTCAATTCTCCCACAGATCTATCACCATTTTCATATAGGAAGGAGTAAATGCACCTTCAGGGTCTATGGAATGACTTCGGAAATGGATCTTTCACTTATAAACCTTAAATACAAAACCACTGTACTAAAGTAACATCATAGTTTCAGTTCTTGTAGACCATGGAGATTACAACTTTAACAATGTTTGATAAATAGAAAATAATATTGCATTAAATTGGTTAACATATTAAGAAAGAACATCAAAACATAATGATGTTAACATGTATCAACATGACCTAAAGAGAAATTACCATCAACAGTTAAGGCAGCAAATTTCTTGCACCAACAGAGGCCTGAGCATCCATCTCAATAAGTTCCATTCAAGAATCAAAATTGTAATTAACCACATGAGAAGTTGAAAAATATAGCATAATAAGAAGAATGCACTCTAATATGCATTTTTTATCAGTATCGATAGGAGAGTCTGTGAGGGCTACCTTCTAGGGCTTCTTGGTAAATTACGAGCAAACCCATAAAGTGTATCAGAGTCCAAAAATCCACCACTACCATGTGGGATGGCCTTGACATACTTGCAGTCTCCATAAGTTTGTCCAATCGCAAATACATCTCCAAGACCAACTGGAATATCATCACGGCCCATCATATGCAATACATCATAGATGACATCTATGGTTGCAGCATTTGCCCAGCCAGTTGTACTTACTAATATTCCCTGAAGCAAGAAAAAATCATGTATACAGAAATAGTAAAATTGATTTCTAATTTATTGAGAAAAGTGATTTCCATTTACGTTCGGGTGAAAGCTAACCTGTTCAATATTGTTTTGCAAACAGTGTAGTTAAAGTGTACAAGCAATAGAGGCTCCCATGGTAAGGTGATGTTTAATCAATGTCTAGATGGCCAAAATTTAGTACAATGGGTGCTCTCATAATCTATAATTTTATGCTTAGCCTCTAATAGTTTTTGAGATGTTGTCTCGAATTCAACCTGAAAGCAGCCTGAAGTGTAACCTGATCGTGTGATCCGGAGAGCGACCCAAAAAGTAGGTGAATGGTGAGCAACGCTGATTTCCTGATCCAATTTGGTCCGAAAACCGAAATTGGTTTTGGGTCCATTTTTGGGGGTTCAACCCATTTTAGAAGTAGGGTTTTTTTTTTTCTTGGGAATCATGCCTCTATAAGAAGGGCGGTTTGCAGGTTTTTTGTAGACGAGTTTTTTTGGGTTTTTGATAGGTTTTCATTCTAGGTTTTTGGGGAACTTGTTTATACTTTGTAATCTTCATTATAGTTGAAGTTTTTTATCGTCTTCGCCAGTGGATGTAGGAAATCTTGCCAAATCACAATAAATCTTGTGTTTGTGTGATTGTTCTTTTGTGTTCTCCATTTTCTCGTTTCAATTCACGCTGCCGAAAACCTAAATCTAATCAGTGTACTCACAACAAATAGTTTATTGAAAATAGTAGAAACTGATATCATCCCATTGTATATAACTTACTAGAATTTTTGGTTGACTATTTCTTACCTTGAATTAATTGTTGTGTAATCTTTTAATACAATACAATAGAAAATTTGAAGATTTTTTTTCCTGTCATTCCAATCTGTCTAGGACCATATCTTCCATTAAATCATAAGCACTTATGTTTTATCACACTACTTCAATCCAATTCATTTTTGGCCTTCCCCTTGTCCTTTTGATGCCTTCAACTTGCACCACATTACTTCTTGGTACACTTGGCCTTCAATGCCATGACTAAACCATCTCAGTCGACTTTTCCTTCATCTTGTTACTTGTTGGTGCTACTTTTATGTTCCTAGAAAATGCATTCTTTGTTTATTCTATCCTTTCTAGTCTTGCCAATCATCCATCTCAACATCCTCATACCAGCTACATGCATTCTATGCATGTGTGATTTCTTGGTTACCCAACATTTTGCTCCATAAAGCATTGTTCATCTTACAGCCGTCTTTTAAAATTTTTATGCATTAATCACACAATACTTTAGAAGTACTTCTCCACTTCATCCACTCTACTCTAATTTTAATAGCAACATCCTCTTTAATTTATCCCTGATAATGAGTGATGGAACCAAGACAACGAAATTGGTTGTTGTGGGTTATCTCTTGGTCATCAATCTTAACTACTCCCTTATTTCTATTCCTAATTTTTACTAAAATTGCATTCCAAATATTATGTTTTAGTTTAGATTATCTTCAAACCTTTTGATTCTAAATCATCCCTCCAAGTTTTGACTTGGCATTTACTCCCTCTCTGGTAATGTCATTCAAACCTATATCATCGGAAAACAACATACTCCATAGGACTTCCTCCTGTATATGTTGTCAACCCATCCATAACTAAAACAAAGAGATACAATCTCAATGCTAACCTATGATATATATCTACTGTGATTAAAACTTATCCATCCCCTAGTAGTTCTAGTACTAGTTACTGCATCATACATATCCTTAACTAAGTCAATATATATATTTGAGATTCTTCTTTTTTTCAAAACGCACCAAATGGTCTTTGTAGGCACCCCTTTAAGTCTAGAGACTATGTGAAGATCTTTTTCCTCCCCTATAAAATTTTCCATCAATTGTAAAGTAAGAAAATGGCTTCATTGGGCAATTTCCTTGTCTTTAACCTATACTAATCTTCTAATACTCTAGTTTCATGTCTCAGTCTATGCTCAATCTCTTTCTTGCAAAGTTTCATAGTAGCCTTGAGAACCTTGATTCACGATAATTGGTGTCTCAGAATACTCCCTTGTTCTTGTAAATAGGCACCATGAAGTTTTTTCTTGATTAATTTTTCATTTTCTAAGCTCTAATGAATTGTCGCACAACGTAGGTTAACTAAAATAAGTCTCTCCCATTCATTTTCAAACCTCATTGGGATGACCATCTAGTCCTGATGCCTCATTGTGGGCATCGCGGAAAGACCGGGTGGTCTACCCACCCCACTTTGGGGAACCGCATCTAGTCAACTTGGGTCGGCTTCTGGGCTTTGGGTTCGGAGTTGGCACCAACTTGAGTTTTTATAGGCGGGGTTGGATGTCTGTCTCCTTTCCGAGGGAAAAAAGGATTGCGGGCCTTGCAGCTTGGGCTAGGCACTTGAGCCTATGGTTAACTCTCAAACTAGGTTGATGAGATTAGAGGTCATAGGTGCTTTTGTAGAATAGGTTTTTTGTATTTAATGAGTATCAATACCCAAATTTTGTGATCCTTGTTTAATGATTACTAAAATCCTTGTTCTTCACATGTTGAATTTCTATCTTCTAACTAAGAAAAAAGTCTATTTGAATACTACTAAATTCACTTTTAAAAGTCACCAAATGTTCTTTCTTTTTGAAGTACGTTTTTTCTATTGATTAAGCATACACCATTGCAAATTCTTGGATTGCATCTCCTAACTAATTCTTTTCTCCGAATCCATCCTCCATGAAATTCTTGTATCTTCCAGTGTCTTATATGCCCATTTAAGTCTCCTATAATATACTTTCTGTCTAAAAAAATCCTGGAAATTATCCATCTGTTTTAAGATTTTTTTTTCAAGACAAAGACTTACTGTTAGAATTGATGACTTTTTCTCTTCATCCTAAAGAATTTCCATCTAAGAAAAGAAACATGTAGTTCTCCTTTAAATTAAAGTCAGGTACTAAAATGCATACTCAATCCTCCAAGAACCACCACCAATAAGAATGAAGGAGGTATAGGATAAGTAGTCAGAAATATTTCTTTTTAATCACATATCTATATACAAGTTCCGTACATGTCTTGTATCAAACTTAATATGCAGTATATGTTTTCTCCATAAATATAAGATGGAGGGACATTACATAAGATCCCAATTTGAATCATTCGAGAATGTTTTTCCCTCAATAAATCTAATAACGTATGTTTTGAGAGAAGAAATCACTTGGCTATAGTTATCTTGAAAATTGATTTTAGAAAAAACCCTATAATTCCATTTCTTGAAATTTTATTTTGGAAGTTATACTCAAAATGAAATTTCTTGATGAAATCATTGGTTGGGTAAAGGAATGTATCACCAGCCTGAAATTCTCCGTCTTCATTAATGGAAGCCCAGCTGGTTACTTTGAAGGAGCAAGAGGCCTAAGGCAAGGTGTCCCAATGTCTCCATACCTGTTTTGCTTGGCAATGTAGATATTCTCTTCACTATTGGAGAAGGAAGTGGTGGCTCACCATATTGCATTGATCCCTAAATACAAAGGTATAAATCTTTCTCATCTAATTTTTGCTGATGACTTGATGATTTTCTCCAAGGAAGATGAAGCTTAATTCCTAGCAATCAATAATGTCTTGGGCATCTTCTCAAACATTTTGTGTCTACATGTCAATAGAGATAAGTCTTCCTAGATCTTTGCAGGTGTTTCTGAATTAGACATGGAAAGATTAAAGAATATTATAGGATTCTCTATCAGTCATCTTCCAATGCGATACCTTGGCGTGCCACTAATTTATGGGAAATTGTCTTATGGAGTCTATGCTCTAATCTTGGATAAGATAAAGAAGCGAGTAGCAGGATGGAAGACAAGGCCACTATCTTATGCAGGGAGAATTACTCTTATTAAATATGTGTTATAGAGCTGCAACATATACTAGGGTCTTTGGACTCCTGGGCAAAGTCATCAAGCAAATTACATCGATTTTTGGAAGATTTCTATGGGTTGGTCTAGACTTGATTAGAAAGCTTCAGTCAATAAACTAGGATGCCATTTGTAAACCGCTAGAGGAGGGTGGTTTCAACATAAGGGGAGTGAAAGAAAAGAATCAATCTGGAATACTCAAACACCTCTGGTGGATTGCTTCTCAAAAGGAGAGTTTGTGGGTTAAATGGGTTCATGCAAAATATCTCAAGAAGAAATCAATTTGCAACTTGATGACCCCAAGAGATTGTTCATGGATTTGGAGGAAGTTATTGAAGTTTAGGGAATTAGTGGAGCCACATATCATAAGTCTCATTGGAAATGGAAATAACACTAGACTCCAGCTGGATCATTGGCATCTTAATGGAGTCTTAGTGAAGAGATATGGAGAAAGAATTCGTCATAATGCTGGCAGTGACAGATTGAGCCTAGTGTCATCCATCATTCAGAATGGAGTGTGGAGTACTGGTCTGACTAGGTTCCCTTTACTTATGGAAGCTTGGTATACTACATTCAATTGATAGATTGCATTATTTGGATAGAGATAAAGTCATATGGACAGCTGCACCGAGTGGAAACTTCTCCACAAAATCAGCATAGCATTTTATTCAGATAGTATCCAATAAAGTTTGTTGTTGTTGTTGTTGTTGTATCCAATAAAGTTGACTGGCATCGGGTCATTTGGTTCCCTAATCATAATGGAGAGTCATGACCAAAAAGCTTCCAACCCAGAGCAGATTGTGCAAACTCAAAATTTTAAGGCACTCCCAATTCTGTTTGTGTTGGAATAGTTGTGAAACTCTTGATCATTTATTCTTCTTATGCCCCTTTTCACAGGCTATTTGGAAGAAGATGCTTAACAGACTTTGCCCAGAAAGGAGAGTTCAGCCATATTCCGCAAAATGTTCTTAGATATTGAAAAAATTCAATGGGAACTCCATTGCAACGATAGGTAAACTTCTTTTTAATGGAGCTATCTATCACATTTGGTGGGAGAGAAATCAGAGGCAATTCAGGGACACAAGTCAGATTGTAGAAGGCATTGTGGATATCATATGCTTTGAAGTTCAAGCCAAAGTACAGGGTCTACATGTGGACTGCGAAGATAACACAAGGACAAGATTTATTATTGAGAAATGGGGATTGGAGAGAGTGGCCACCAGCATAGATGTACGGACTTGCACTTGGCCAAAACCACCAGAAACCTTTTGGGAACTTGCTTGTGATGGTTCTTTAACAGATGCAAGGGCTGGGTTTGGGAGTCGATCCGAGATGATGAGGGGTCTGCTGTGGTAGCATATGGGGGCACATCTACTTGTAGACATGTTCTTTTGCTGGAGTTTTATGCATTGTATAGAGGGCTTCTTATTGCAATATCCATGGGTTTGAGAAAACTATAGATAACATTAGATTCCAAGCTGGTAGTAGACATTCTTCTTAAAAAAAACACATGCCTGTGGAGGATAATCAATGTTTCTGAGAGGATTAGATGTATTCTAGCATTTCTGGATACATATCATATTCTTCATATTTGGAGAGAGGCTAATCAGCCGGCAGATATCATGGTCTCTCTAGTTACCGGGGATGAGGAGATTATGTTATACCCGAATGAATTTCTTTGCAATCTTCTAGATGCTGTTAGAAATGACTAAAATCAATGTACATATACACGCATGTAATCCTTTCTTGATTTAATACAATTATTCATTTATTCAAAAAAAAAAACTCAACTCAACTCAACTAAGCCGCACACCAACTACTTGGGATCAACCATACGAATCCTGCTCTACCATTCCACTCAATTCAGGGCCATGTCTTCCATTAAATAATAAGTTCTTATGTATTCTCTCACTAACTTGACCCATGTCCTTTTTTTACCTTCTCCCTCTCCTTTTAAAGTCTTCAACTTACACCAGCACTTCTCACTGGTGCAGTCATTAGTCTTTGCTGCATATGATTGAACCATCTTAGTTGACTTTCCCTCATCTTGTCACTTATTGGTGCTACCTCTAAATTCCTACGACTTCATTCATTTCTATTTCTAACATTCCTATTCTTGCTACTCCTCCATTTCAACATCCTCATCTCAGTTACATTCATCATATGCATGTGTGGTTCCTTGATTTTACAGCATAATACTCCATAAAGCATGACTGGTCTTAGAGCCACTTAATAAAATTGTCCTTCAATTTTATTGATACAAGGCAGTCACATATCACACCAAAAGCACTTCCCACTTCATCCACCCCACTCTAATTTACAGTTAAAATTCTCTCCTTATCATGATCAAACCATGATCAATCATTATATTCCCCTATTTCTACTCCTATTATTTTTCTAAAATTGCACTACATACATTGTTTCCTAGTCTGGCTTACCTAAGAAACTTTTAATCCTAAAGTTCATAGTTCTCACTTGGTATTTACCCCCTCTAGTTTTTCAGTCAAAACTATGTTATCAGAAAATAGCATACACCATGAGACCTTTTCTCATATATGCCTAGACAATTCATCTATAACAAATGCAAAGAGATACAAGATCAATGCCGACCCCTAGTGGAAGCCTTCTATGATTGAATGTCTATCCTCTAGTTTTTCTAACACTAGTTACCACTCCATCAAACATGACCTTAACCATGTCAATGTATGTATTTGAGATCTTTCTTTTCCAAAATAAACCATATGATCTCTTTAAGGACCCTCCCATATACTTTCTCTAAGTCAATAAAGACCATGTGAAGATCTTTCTTGTTCTCTCTTAACCTATCATCAATCACCTAAGAAAATGGCTTTACTAGCCAATCAACTTGCCATAAATCAAACCCAATTTTTAAATATTCTAGCTTCATGTCTTAGTCTCTAATCAGTCACTCTCTCCCAAAGTTTCATGGTGTTGCTCATAAGCTTGATCATTGGTGCAACTCTGAATATCTCCCGTGTTCTTGTTAATAGGCACCACAATGCTTTTCCCCCATTTATCTCACATTTTTTAGCTCTAATGATCTAGTTAAACCTAGTTAATCAAAAAAGCCATCATCTCATATACAGTTAACCTCAATTAATATAAGCCCTCATCTCCCACACCCTCAATTAGGATACATACCATTTGGTACTAAAGCCTTTCATGCTTTTTATCTTTCTCAAAGATGCTTTAATTTCAAACACATTAATTCTATCAAGGTTCTTATTCTTTTTATCTCATTGGTGCTACTGATTCCTCCTAAACCAACATTCTATTCATGATTGGCATCTAATAATCTTTGAAAATGGCTCAATCAGCTATAACCTTTTCGCTTTTCACCAAGAATCTTTGATACTCACTCTTAATGCATCTTAAATGATTAAGTCTTTATGTTTCCTCTCCCTCATTATAGCTCTTTTGTACACAATTTTGTCATCACAGATATTTCAACTTTTCACAATTTTTTTTTTTTAATTCAGCACTTGCCTTGACACCGATGTTGGTGCTAGGAGTCATGGCCAAGAAAAGTAGTCCCTTAGACTATGCTGTTTACAAATTAGTTAAGTTAAAAAGAGGTTAGAAAGACCATATGACAGACTAAATGTCCATCCTCAGTGAAACCTACCCCCATACCATAGTAACTATACACCTGGCACATCAACTTGTCAATCCAAACCATTGAATTGGTAAAACACCTCTTGCACGGTGCACACCCAAAAATCAAACCAAGTAGAGAGTCTTAAACTTTTGATCTAGAGCTAAAACAAGGACACCAAGAAAAAAGGTTGATAATGGTCATGAGAAAAGTTCATCATCCAACAGTTGGAGCTACAAATTTGTATGCCTACACAAATAAGCATTAAGGTTGTCTGCTTCATTCTCAAAGTGACTCTCTAATTGAACTATCCACATAAAGTGAGTATAGGAATCTATGGTATGGGAGAATGGTTAATTAAAGATATTGGACCTTAAGTCACTCAGATGTTTTTCTAATCTTAATTATTGCTATGAAGTCAAGAACGTAGAACTCATATGCTCATTGAATCCACTCTCTCACTTTAGCTATGCATATGGACAAAGTCAGAACCAGTGAAACCAGCAAAAAAGGGATAACCACTCTTACCTTGATATTGATTACTTCTACAGGTACTTTCAGGAGATAGATTAGAGCTAGAAAATCTCCAGTACTCATATCCATGTCAAATACAACAGGTTTCCCCAATTTTTTTGTTCCGAAATCTGGCTTGTACATAACTTCTCTATAATAAGGAAATTGTGTTGCAAAATTAAATCTTCCAGTTTGCTGAGGGAGATTTAGAACCTGCACCCACAACAGACAGTAATACCATTTATTCATTGCATACTTATGAAGGAAATGTAGAATTCAATAATAACATAGGAATGTCAGACAACTATAATACATAATTAAAAAATTTCCCTTAACTTTAAACAAATACTTAAAACAAACTTCTGAATTATGTAGAGAAATACACATATTTGAGTGAAATGATAGATTGAGAAGTTTTTAAGAAAATAACATAAAGAAACACTTACATCCAAGAAGCTTTTAAAAAATTCTTTGTCAAGTTGGCTGCCAATATCCTGATTTGGCTTTGCTTTTGTAGCAACAAAAACACGTACAGCCTCTGGACCAGTTACTTCCTTTGTATAACCATCCTGTTTGCATTTTCCAAATTCAGTTAGTAGAAATGTCTTCCACCGAAGGTGAAATAAGGTGACACCTACACAAACAGACTTTTCAAATGGAGAGACTTATATTGCCTGAAGTCTTGATTCTGAAACATCATGTATATTGAAACTATTTTTTTTTTTTAAATGTAACTGACATATAATTCCATCAGATTATTTATGACTGGTTTTATTCCACTTTGTGAATACTCACTAATTATGTGCAGTATTTACCAAAAATCAGATAAAATAAAAGAAAACAAGTAATTTGTTAAACTATTCCATGTAGAAACCAACTACCTCGCACTTCCCTTTCCCATTTTCCACTTGGCAAAATGGGTCTTGAATTCCAGTCTGGACATGACCACTATGCACTCCATTTCTCTGTAAATTAAACTTTGGAACTGGACGGCCATCAAAAAAGGGATTTGATCCATCAGATATTCCATAAGGTTTGTTTGAAGTGACTACAGTTATGTTCATATATTCCATCTCAGCAAATTCATTTTCCCCGTGATGGTTGTGTGAATTACGCATGATTGATACTGCTACACCAGATGTGAATGAGTCCCACATGAAAAAGCTCTGCAAAAGGTTATTCTATTTTCTTTAGCTCATTTGGATCACTAAAAGGAATAACAGTAAACATATTCTACAATGGGAAACTTGTGCAAGTTTTGGATTGTGGGCAGATTTTAGCAAATAATTACAGAGCAGAATAAAACTCCACATACACTTTAAATGAAATTACCGTATAAAATTGGTCATTGAACCAAGTATCACGGGTTATCTTTAAGGACTGGAAGCAGTACTGTGCCTCATATGTTTTCTGATTCTGTTCAAATTCCATAAAGAACTTTTCATCTATGGGGATAGTATTTGTTGCATCCAGGGGAACAAGAGTGAGCGGGATGCCAGAATGGAAAACCTACAATCAAAAGAAGCTTATCAGCAGTAGTACAAGCTTCTATAGATACATTGAAATATTAAATAGGTCAAGAAATATCATATATTTTATATTCTTCATTATCATTTATTCATTTTACCTAGACACTTCTCAAGGAATACTTTGACAATGCCCATTAACTGATCTACATCTTCAAACAAATTAATTACCTGGTACGCAGCGAAAGGGTCTCCAAATATATTGAACTCTGCATATGGATTACTAGTATAGCCTGTAAACACATTTCCATGGTTCCCACATTGTTCAGGCTTGCAAGAGGAGCTGGCATTCTTCGGGCAACAACCCGTTGGGTTTTCTGATCTCACGCCACCACCCATCACATATATGTGCTCAATATTTTTCTTCAGATGAGGATTGCTCATAAGGAAAATGGCAAAGTTTGTATGCGCCCCAATAACAAATACAGTCGTTGGACCCTTGGATATCATGTCTATCATCACTTGTTGTGCAGTAGGCTGCCGAAGAGGGGTATATTTCCTGTTACCCTGCTTTCACCACCAAATGCATAGGCTAGGGTAAATTCATTACATGACCACAGAGAGAGAACTTCTCTTTATATGCCATAAGTATAGGGAAGGAACTTGTGAACAAGATGCTAGGAAATATATGCTGCAAACAAACTGGTTATAGGTACCTACACAGGCTCCTAGCCTTTCCCAAAAACACAAAAAGGAAGTTCAGAAATTGAAAGAAGAGCGCAACAAGGCTTTGCTCATAAACACAACAATCATAACAGTTCAACCATTTTTTTTTTTTTATGAATGGTAACAGTTAAACCTTGATTCATTACATCCTAACTTTATTTTCTCAATAATAAGAATTTAATTTTAGGGCCAAAAAAAAAAATGGAAAGCAAGATGCAATGGAAAGTTTGCATCATATTATAGCCAAAATGCTTTATATTCAAGCAAAGCAAGATATCATCCTTGCTGGAGCCTGAGTACTAAAGAATCCCCATTACATATATTGTGGAGAGAGCACAAATGCCAACTAATCAGCCATAAACCAACCATTACACAAAGTAAAGAATTATCAGCCTTAGATTAACAAAGATACCAACTATAAAGAAAAAAACTGAGACAAGAAATCTTTATTTTTTGCCCGATGTAGCCAGCAAAAGCCAAGCCTCCTTTAGGAATTTATTGTGGAATAAGAGTTTGTGGTAGTTGCAAGTATCTTACACATGAGGGGTAAAACCCACTTCAGTAAGTCCCTCCAGTCTGCTCTTGCCTCCATGACTTAGTGTCAATCTTTGAAACCTTAAATGATCACCCCCCCCCCCCTTTTTTCTCTCCTTCTGACCTTTTGAAGGCCATTGGCTCCTGCTACAACTGCTGAGCAAGAACTGATCTAGCTACAATTTGTTAAACCAAAGGAAGAAATGACCTACACTCTGGTTAGTCCATATTTTTTGTTTTGTTTTGGTAAGACCTTTCAAACTGTAGGTGCTTAAAGAAAATACTTTGTTTTCAATGGCATAACCATAAGTAACTTCAACCAATTTAGCCACTCTTTCAGCTTTGATTTGGTTGCCAAATGTAATATCAAGTAGCTGCATATTAATTACCAAAGCATCTAAAAACTAGCTTGACAAGATTTCCCTTAGGAAAGTTATCCTCGCAATACAGGTTTAGGGATCAGATCAGATAGTCATATTGCAATAGATGAAGAAAAACTGAGAGAACTTATTTAAAAAACACATCAAGGATTAGGAAACAGAATGTTCCCTTGGTCTAATCAATTAGGATGGGTAAGTTAGTTAACAATAAATTGTTGAGACAACCATTTAAATTACAGAATCCAACACTAGTCTTATGAAATAAGCATGAGCTAAACACAAAAGTAAATCATCAACCGATGGAGCAAATAGGAGCTGTCAAGTTTTCATGGTAATGCAGTGTCACTTCAAGGATACACCTAACATCAGGTCAAAACAACAAATTTTCAGGATTCATGTTTAAATAGTCTGGCTAAAGGTTTAATGTGGCTGTCAACCTTACATAATGCACTTCCTTTATATGGGATTGGGACCGGAAATGCAGAAAACATTGGTGAAGTTAATAGTAGCTTAATTTTAATAGCATGGACAGGGAGCCACTTCAGCAGACAATTATAGAATGAAAAGTAGATCACTAAAAGGTTCTTAGGAAAACATAATCACCACAGAATTTCCATACCTGTGGAAGGAAACCTTTTCGCAAACCATAATTTGTATCAATATCTAACCGTCCCCCACCACCTACAGGTATAGCTTGTCTGTATCGACAATCACCCGCCGTTGAAATGCCCTGCAAAAATGTTTACACACAATGAGCATAAACAAATAGTGAACAGAATTTATTCATTAAATTGCATAGTAATGGAGCTTTCAAGCCAATATTTTAAAAGTAACTTTCTTTCAAAAAAGAGATCACGTCTAACTGTGACTGTTAAGAAACATGAATCTTTTATGGTAGATAAGTACATAAGGAACTGGAGACAAGCAGTCCTCTGTACCTGTTCTATTATAGGAAGATATCCACCAACATTTGGGAGGATGGTACCATCTGGTAAAATACCACCTTCGCCTCCAACTCCAATCGGAATGTCATCACGATCCATCATGTAGAGAATGTCATAGAATTGATTCACAGCATGCCCAGCATCAGTCCATGCATTGGAGTTGATAGTGATTGCCTGCAGTGAGGTAATAGCTCATGAGGCAATCTTATTTGGAAATAGTAGAAATACCACAGCAGAGTCCAAAAAAGTTTATACAAAAACATTTAATATTAGAGTATTTCAGAGCCTGCTAGTACAATTATAATCTCTTGGTATAAGCTACAGCTGAGTTGTAATATGGTTAAGTCTGCTATGTGGTACTTGGAATCATTAAGCAGCAGGGCCTGGAAAGATACATGAAAATAAATTTTACTCCAACAAGAAGCAGAAGCTTCTTAATTTAGAATGATATGAATTACGAAGTTCAATTTTTGAAAAATAAATCAATAAATACTATTCTATTCCTGCTACTTGTTATTTGAATTGACCTAAGAAGGTCTCTTCTCTGAGTCCCTGACCATTGAAAGGCACAGAGGAACCCAACCTTAAAAAAAAAAATTGAAAATACCACAAACTGAAGGGACTTCTCCAAGTTGATTTGGATTCACATGTAGTTGATGAAAGATGATTATAAACCTTGATTTGTTCTGCTGAATCAATTGTCACTCATTTAGACCAACCCAACATAGACACCAAATGGAGTCTCAACTCTTAACTCCCTCTAAAACAAACTGAAAAAAGTCTTGAACCACTCTATCTAGTTAACCTGTCACTTGATTTTATTGAGCTATTGAACTCAATTCAGGATCAAATGCTCACCATTAACTCAACCAGCTGTCTTTATTTTTGTGCGTTCAGACCTTGAATGAATTACAACAAACACTCAAATATCTTATCACCTACAATAATGCACAAATGACCAGTAGATTCATTTACAACACAGAGTTATGAGACAGAAGCAAAACCTGCAAATCAATTTCTGATCTGTTCTGCTTCAACAAATACAATAGAGCAAAGAAATCATCGGTATCAACATCCGTATCCAAAAGAATCCGCCGAGGCCGAGCATTCACAGAGGAAACCTCTGTGCCATGAAACCCGAACAGTAGCAGTAACAAAACAAGTCTACCCACCAACATTGCTCCGTTACAGTGAGAACCCACTAACTCCTCTTATAATCTACCCATCAACACAAACTGTTCCATCAATCTTTCACTTCTGAAAACAAATAAAGCATTGATTACTTCCATTTTCCATCTCCAAACTCCAAGCAAGAACAATAACAACAAAAAAGAAGCAGAAACCAATTCAAAGACAGAATTTCAAAACCAAAGCCAATACATAGATGAAACTAGGAAAATTAAAAGAATCATATAAGATTCAGTAAGAACAAACAAAACCCAGAAAATAGAAGGAAACCCAGAAGAACCTGTGGGAGAAGAACAATGATATGTGACCCCTAAGGATTTTCATGATAGAAAACTTTAGAAAGCAATAAGAACTTATATCAAAAAGAATTGTAAGACAGGAGAGTGACCGTTAAAATGATAAAGGATTTGAGGAACCCGGTCAATCACGTGAGGAGACAAATTGGATGCGTATCAAGTCTGTTCATCGCTGGAATCTTGGAGAGATGGAGAGTTAGGTAGTGTTGGACTTTAAAGAGATACTCTGAGTTCTTTAATAAATTATAAAATAAAGATTGGAAGAGCATAGGCTAAGGTGCCAATGCTTGGCTTGTTTAAGTGGGCTGGCTCTTTACTTTTTTTTAATTCTATCCATTGAAGAGCAGAAGACAAGTACACAACTGAGGGGACACAGTGCAGAGGTTGAAATATTGAATGCAAAGGGGGGGCCTGTGCCTCTTGCATTTTGACTTTCTTCTGTTTGTTTGTTTGGTTTTTTTTTATGTAATGGTTGGTGAATGACGGTTCTGTGATATTGGGATTGTGGGTGTTTCAGTTTCAGACTCAAAAGAGATCCGTTTTTTGGTTTTTTTTTTTTGAAGGAACGGATATTCTGTAGTTTGGATGGTGCCGGGTCCTACTTTACCTCTTAACCATTGAACACGGTCCCTGCACGTATTTACACGAAGAACAATAGCCTCTCTCACGAAGAACAATAGCCTCTCTCTCTCTCTCTCTCTCTCTCTCTCTGTGTGGAAAGGATGTCCTACCCCCAATTGTCTGTCCCCGATGTCCCCAATCGATGGGGACAAGGGGTGCGAACACTCCATGTGCTAGGTGTCAAGAGTGGGATTTTGTCGGCCTCCCTTAACGAACACTTCGTGTGCTGGGTGTCAAGGGATGAACACATCAGCACTGAAAAGTCATTTACACTCTTTGGGGGCACACTTATCAATTTTCAGTGCTGATGTGGCCATCCCTGACATCCAATGGATTGAGCTTTTGTTAAGGGAGGCTGACACAATTCTTCTCGCAAACAAGGGGGGGCATGTCCCAGGATTTTGTGAGCCCCTTAAAGTGTCCATAACGTCTTCCCTGTATGCAGGGGGACACATCATGTCAAAAAGTGATTTACACCCCTCCCCAAAAAGTGTAAATCACTTTTCAACCTGATATGTCCCTCCTGCATACAGGGCAACATTAGGGGCATTTTAGGGGGCGCACCAAATCCCAGTTGGGGTGCATAGGGTTAAAACTGCAAAAAAAATGCACTAAAAATTAGGTGAGAACAAATCTTGTGAGGACTGTGAAAATGGCATCAGGGTACGGACACATCAGCGCCGAAAAGTGATAAGTGCCCCCCAAAAAGTGCAAATCACT